>CABHPP010106677.1:0-37044 GCA_902168425.1 Peromyscus attwateri
GCCTTCAGTGAGCAAGAAGAGGCCTCAGAGAATCTAACCCTGCCAGTTCATCCTGGACTTGGGCTCCAGGCTGTGAGGAACACCTTTCTGGTGTTGAAGCCACCCAGCCTGTGCTACTCTGCTGTGGCAGCCCTAGCCTACTAACTCAGACATGAACAGATAGCATCCTGACAGACACCTCCCCCTTTGAGACCACTGACTGCTTGAGAACAAAGACCTTAGCCTGTACAACCCTGAACTGTGTACAGTGGCTTCCCTAAGCTGGGCATTTAGAAATTATTTCTAATGATTACCACCATTCAAAAGGTGCTAAACAAAGAACCATAGCACTTCATAACTAAAACTTTATACTTTTAAATCACAGGCTTCAGTTCTTCCAACACTTTATCCACTTACTTGGCTTCTCAGGCCGGCTTGCTTTTCTGCAGGAGAGAATAACAGCCACCTCATCAGAAGCGGCCAATGCAGTAGCTGACAGACACTACCATTCTACCCTTCCCTAATGGGGAAGTGCTAGCTCGGGACCATACCCCAACACTTCTCATGACCACAGGGGTCAAAAGTAGACACAATGTAGTCTTTGCTCTAACACAGACCCTGCCACACTGTCCTGTCTTCTCTGCCAAAGACAATGAAATTATCAACAGTATGCTGTTTGGGTTCTAGAAAAAGCAAAGAGTCTCTACTGAGGTCCCTCCATTCAGGGACCTAGGCTAACCACATCCTGAGCAGAAGATGGATTTTCTACTGAATATTTTTAGAATGACAAGTTTAGTTCCTTGCCAAGAATGCTAAGCTGAAATCATCTAATGTCCATGTGTCCCCAGAGCTGCCTCTAAATAACGGAAGTTTTGATTCCCGTTCCTCAGCCAGGAGCCGTGCAGAGGTGGGAAGGCAACCCCTGCTCTTTCTGTCCTCTTGCAAGATGGAGTTGTTCCTGAGAGTGGGGAGGGCTGCTGGGCCATCTTATGACTCAGGCTTGTCGAAATATGAAGGCATCAGGACAAGGCATCTGAGCCCTGGCCCTTGCACCATCGGTGACACTGCTGGACACTGAGGACAGATTACTATTCGCATGCTTCTGCACTCTTCCCAACAGAACTCTCTCAAAATAAATGCCTTGGGGAAAGTTGGGAGAAAATGGAGTAAGAGAGGGCTTTGTGATCACTCTTAGGAAATACCCCAGGGTAATGACCTCCTGTCCTGTGGGAAACAAGAAGGCATAGAGGAGGAAAGGGGGAAGCCTGAGTCATGTTTCTTGACATGTGACAGACAGGTCCTGAAATAGAAAGCCATACGTTTCCAGTCTCAGGGGTATCACCTTCAAATATGTCAACGGTCTTAGGGTGGATCAGTTTTCCCAACTGCTGAAACCCTGCTGTGAGGCGAGGTCCTAAGCAAAACACAAGCCCTGACTGGGAGCCTTTGAGGAGGCAGGAGCCATGAGGAGTTCAAAGGCAAGGCCGGCCAGTGGCCTGCACCTTCAAGAACCACAGGGGTCAAAGGTTACTAAAGCAGGAGCCACTGACCAATAAAATTATGTTTGGCCAGCTCTCTCAACAAAGAGACTAGAGACTGCATTCTTGCCTGCTCGGTTTTCGGAGTCATCCCGCCTCCGAATCCCACTGTTCTCAGGCCAGATAGGGAGCTTCTTCAGGGCCCAGCAGCTGACCAGGCCTCTCTCCCGCCTGGCTTCATGAAAGAGCTGAAAGGTGCACTGGAAACCTTTAATCAAGGTCTGTCATCAAAAATAAACAAATAGGAGTACAACTTGGGTCAACCAGCTATAAAGGAATCCGCCTGGGGTGAGAGCTCCCATGTTTGCTATGCTAAAACCAGGAGAAAGAAAGCATGCGTTTGTTTGACCAGAGAAGGTAAATATAAAACAAGCCTTCTTCCAAGCAGGCCCACTTGAAAGGCCTGCCCCTGTTAATTAAAACACCACGTACACACACCATGCGAAGGGACTCTGAGGGCACAACCAAAAGCTTGCTCACCCCCAAGCTACCACACTGGCACGGGGCCCTCCCCTGTTTTCCTTAGGGAGCAGCTGCAGACGGTGGCAGGGAGATACTCTTAGGCAGGTTCTTTCTATTGGTATGGACATGAATTCAGCAGTCAGGTTGCCTCCACTGCCCTTTGTAACACACATTCAAAAAAAAAAAAAAAAGAGACTCCCTCCCATGATGCAATGCTCACATTACTGGTCTACCTGAGCAGAGGCGCCAGATCCTCTATGCTGCACGTTACTGGAGCACCAACCCCTGCTACCTTTCTAATGAAATGACCAAGGCATATTCTGCTGGGGATCCAGAAGGAAAAGCCCTCCGTCCTTGCCCCAGAGCAGAACTCTGAGCAGGGTGTTATGTTGGTGGCTCTCTTTTTACCCCATCCTCTGTCGCCGAGTGAGTGAGAGTGACCGTGGCCCACTACACAAGGGCCTCAAGAGACTGGCCCGTGGTCCATTATAGAGGGACCTCTCAAGAGATCCATGTGCCCAAACCATGGCCCAGAGAGCTCTTCACAGTGGGAGTTCTGAGCCCTCCTGCACCTAACCCTTAAAAATCACTTTAGCAGCTGAGTGGTTAAAAAAAGCAAAGTTCTTCTCTTTACTTAAGATTCCAAAGCTTATACCTGTGGCCACATCATATCACATGTCAGTTTGCCTGGAGCTTGCTAGAGAAGCAGATCTGGGGAAATATCAATGTCTGACTGGTTAGTCTCAGCTGAAAAGAGCAGAAGAGCATGCATCAGGCCTGGTGTCTACACGCTGCACCACAGTCTTCCATGTTTCCCCATCTCTGGGGTTTCTTGCTCCCGTCTAGAATGCCACACGGCCACACTCAACCCTTGCCTGGGGCTTAAAGCCACAAGCAAAGCTCAAGGATCTTTCTAAAACACAAGTGATATCTGTGCATGTATCTCAAGGCCTGATCCAAGTAGGCTAAAATTTAAATTCACCTCATTATACACGTGGACTTCAAACACTTTCAAGAAAATACTATTCCTTCTAGTATTTAGAATTTAGTATCTAGAGAAAGCACTGGGATGTGAAAGATGACCAGCAAACCACGTTGTCACCTCTAACACCCTCACTGACACGGACAGTAACGATGCTAGTTATGATGCTGGGGAACTGAACCTGTGGACTCCTGCACTGGGCACACTCCCACTAAGTTAACGATGCTGGGGAACTGAACCTGTGGACTCCTGCACTGGGCACACTCCCACTAAGCAGCATGCCAACCGCTAAGCACATGTTTAAATGTAATGAGTTAGCCCTTCAGTGCCCACAAGAAAGAACCCTACATTGCCAGACACGCTTTACAGCGCTTCTCGGCCAGCACTCCTGGACTCACGCAGTACTGGCAGACTTTAAGTGACAACAGAGACAGAAACATGCGCAATCATTGCCTTATGCGCCAAAGACCCACAACCCAGCATCATAAGATGAATCACACTATTATAAAATCATAAATGACGTCAGCCCCAAATAAGTGTGCAATATCAAGTTCTCTAAGTTCCTGCAATGCTCAGAGAGACAATTCATATTCATCCATAAGACTCCATCTTAGCATTTGTAACTAGAGACAGAAATTAATTCAATTGTTGTCAAAGATGGGAGCACGCTAAGTATCATTGTGCCGTGTTGTGTAAATAAACAAAACAGCTTATTTTATGAGCCAGTTTAGCTCTTACTGAAGACTTGAAAACATACCAAACATCACGTTAACCATCGACAAACTAGCCTCTTGCAAGCCTAGATCTTTCTCTAAGTGTCTGCATAATGAATTCACAAAACCTACAATGACATGTCCTATAAGGAGTTCTCAGAAATTTAACAAATAATCTCACCCTGTGGGACACCAGCCCAAAGACTAAGACAATTCTTATACGGGCTGCAAATTAATATTTAATATTTAATATCTTTATTAAAGAGGCCATTTCCTGAAGCCAGGCCCCATGTTATGGATTCATTATGGGAGATTATTAACCTGTGATTAGCTTTACACACAGTTTTCCTGCTGATGCCCAAGGAGGAAACAGTGGCCACTTGGTCCTCACTGAACTCCTGGAAGCAAGGACTCAAATACACATTTACAACTTCATGCTTATGTTACTCAGTGTGGTCAAAGTTACAGTAGGGGGAGGGGGGGTGCTGGAGAGATGACACTGTGACTAACAGCACTTGGAACACTTGCAGAGGACCCAAGTTTGTTCCTAGGACTCCCATGGCAGGTCACAACCATCCATATCTTTGTTTATAGGGGATTTAATACCATCCCTGACCTCCACAGGCACAAGGCGTTCACGTGGTACACAGACAGGCATGCAGACAAATTATCTATACACATAAAATAAATGACTGAAAAAACTGAAAGTCTGGTATCTTAACTCACAGGCTATCGATCTGTCAGTTGGAAACAGTGAGAAAGTAACTGTGCCATTTTGGACTCAGCCACTCTGGCTTAGTGGCCCTTCAGTCTTGTCCATAGCTGCTCTCCCTTTAGAAGCTGCATGAAAAATAACAGGGGCAGTGTTTTCATTTTGGCTCAACCCTACATCACAGCTGCATTTGTCAGTCTGACTACCACACCACAAATACTCCTTGTTTTTTGTCTCAACCTCAGACTAAATGACTGTTTTAAACTGAACATGCTTGCAAAACTACTAGAAAAAGGGAAAGTAATGTGTTTAGAACAGAAAGGGATACAGAGCAGTTAAAAACGCATGTCCGCTGGACTTGGCTTACCACCACTTTCTCCTAAAGCTCTGTCAGAAGAGCAAAGGGGCAGAGAGAGCCCCACCCTCCAGAGGGCAAGGCTGGGAAGCTGAGGGAGGAGGGGGAAAGACGCTAGGCTCAAAATGCCTGCAAAAGCATTCTGGGCAGGAGATGCCAAAGATTTTGAAGCTCCCATCAAGCCACTGGCCTCAATCCAGGTAATGGCTTTTCCTTCCCTTCGGTTGCTGGCTGCAAGAGTTTTCCAGCAAAGAAAGGAAGGGAAAGTGGAAAGCGTGAAGAAGGGGCAGCTTCCAATCTGTTCTCCGTGCAGGGGAGGGCAGATGCTCAGGCACTGACGGGCCTGGGGTCTCCACAAAGAACTCTGGGAGGATGGCTAAGGATGGGTCCAAAGGTGGGGTTGGGGGAGGCAGATTCAGCAAAGTCCCTTTACCTTCAATAACAGCAACGCTGTGGACATGCAGGAGGCAGCCTGCAACTGGCCAGACACGGCCGTTAGTTAAGAAAGAGCTGCCAGTCTGGCTACCCCAGCCCCTGGGCTTGCCTACCTCCTGGTAGGAAGGCAAGCTGCCCAGGGAACAGCATTTGTCAGCATGGGGTCAAAAACGGAAGCCCCTTTTTATACCAGCCTCATCCTGGCTAGCTCCCTACCAATGGCCAATACTAAGGTCAGACCCACAGAAGTTAAAGGCCTGGCTAGCCACATTCCACCACCAATCACCACTGCGCTATCCAGTCTCTTCTGCCTGGCATTTTTTCTTCAATTTTAATATCAAAAATTTCACACGCCTGCTTGAGCTCCCGGACTCAGCAGAAAGGCCATATAGCTGTCAGCAAACTGATAAGAATTTTCAAATGACTCCATCGGGCCTCTTTATAGAGAAGAGCCAAAGCAGCCCATAAAGTGAGAGGGCAGGGGCCACCGAGACCAGCCGCTCGCACAGCTTCCCCGTGGCACTCAAATGAGCCCCAGATTTATGGGAGTGTTTTAGCCCCTGGCCTGAATCGTCTGGGGGCTGAGACTCGTCTCTGCTCTCCAGTGGGATTTCAAATATGAGATAGAACTGGCCTGGCAAGAAACGGGTGGGGGACAGGAGGCTGAGGGAACAGAGAGAAAAGGGAAAAGCAGAAAGTAGAGAAAAATCCTGCCCTGAATCACATTCTCTCCAGCAGGATATGACAACTACTGTTTCTAAAGGCATGTGACCATCCTCTCAAGTCCCCATAAAAAGTCCCCTGCATGTAGCTCACACCCACTCCAACGTAGGTCTTCACAGCTGTCCACTATCTAGATGCTAATTTGTATTTTAATTTTCCTCTGTTTACTTTGTTTTTAATTTTTTAGCACTCTCCCCTCAAAAATGATAAAAATCATGACTTGGCAGAGAAGAACTTAGAAGATGAAGGAAAACTCAGTAAAAACCAGTTTCACTGGAAAGGAGGAAAAGTCCTAATACTGGATTAAAATAAAAAGGCCGGCTAGGGAATCAGTGATGTTTATCTCCCTGTGAGCTTTGTTGATCCTGAGAGAAGAACAGAGGTGAACTTCCCTCCATGCCAAGACGTAGAGAGTACACCCGAGCCCACAGGACTCGGTTCTGTTTCAAGTTTCCAAGCCCAGAAGCAAATGCATAATACATCCGTGCTGCTAACTGACTGTGGTTCCTGAAGACCAGGCTCTTACCAGGAGGCACTTTCGCAAATTCAAATGCAGACCCCAGGGAGTTCCTGAATGACCACCAGCATGGAGCTGGGACCCAAACCCACATGCTTTAAATGCATGATCTCATTTGGTGGGTGAGACCTCTAGGCAGTCTTACCCAGCCCAGGTTTAGACTGGAAAACTGAAGCCTGGAAAGTTAGGTACGGGCCCACAGCCATAGAACCCATCAACAGATCGGAGTTTAGGATCTGAATTCAGGTCTCTCCCACTCACAACTCCTGCGCTTTCCACTACCACATAAAAACTTTTTGATTAGGACTCATGGTTAAAACACACACGTATGTTTTCTATGGCAAGTTAAGACAGATTTTTTTTTAAACTTTTCTGTGCTAAGGATTGAACACAGGGTCTCGGGCATGCTAGGCAAGTAGTCTACCACTGAGCTATAGCCCCAGCCCAGCTTAAGAAGCCAATGTTTCAGGAAATAATTACCTTCGCTATATAACACTCTGATAGTTTCCTATTCTGTCTCTGTCTCTCTCTGTCTCTCTGTCTCTCTCTCTAAATTAGATGCCAGCTGTGACCCACTGAATTGACCTCAGCTCACTCCAGGCTAGAAAACACTGCCATATATCACATAAAAACAAAAAGCAAAATACCAGACCAGGCGCCACGAGACCTGGGTACCAGCATCCTGGCTCTCGGATGTGTCCTCAAGGTTATCAGGTCCCCAGGCCTCACTGGTCATTGGTGATATCTGAGGACTGCCTGGATAATTTCTAAGATTTGATTTTTACAAAATTTCAATTATTTAGCCTCCCCCTTTTCTTACACACATGCCATTCCTCTCCAAGTGTTATTCACACTTCCTTCTAATTCACTATGAAGCTCTCTGCCAGCCTGGGATGCTTCATCTGGTTGCCCCTTATCTACGAGATCTCCAGCGGAGAACAACAACCTTACAGCTCAGCCCCTCTTCTCCAGCACAGTGCCCAGGGGTGAAGCTCACCTCTGAGTGACATTCCTGAGGGCCCTCAGGACAACCGGGTACATAACACCCCTGGCTTGTGACTCCTCTATTACTGTTGATAACTGTGCCAGCAACTTGAGGTCCCCTGTGAAAGAAGAGGCTGCACTCCTACCCAATGCCAAGACAATGCCAGGAACAAGTCTGTGCTCAGAATGTATTCATCTGGAGGCTGGGGTGCTGGTTAGGTCAGTAAAGTGGCTGCTGTCCAAACGTGAGGACCTGAGTCTGGATCCCCAGCACCCATGGAAAGGTAGTGCAGAATGCTGTGGATCAGGTGGAAGTGGGGGTCAAGTCAAGAGGATCTTGGGACTTGCTGGCCAGCCACTGAAGCCAGTTGGTGAGCACTGAGCTCAGTGAGAGACCCCATTTCAGGAAAGTAAGTGGGATAATGACGTAAGAAGATACAAGGTGTCAACTTCCGGCCTCCACGCGCATGTGCAGACATGTGCACACACAAACACAAAACACACACTACACACAGACCCACATAAGTTCATTTGACAGTTAAGTGAATTTCTATAGAAAATCCAAAGCAACAAATGGACACGGGTATCACAGCAAGGCAGCCAAGCTGTGACACTACCTGGCTATGCTCGCACATGGACAAGACACACCAAGATTGCCAGAGAACACAGCTTTATGGTCTCTCCATCTGGACTTGGAGGATTTAAATCTCAGAAGCTATACCAAACAACTGCAAATCAGTCCAAACCTTAAAGACAGGAAAATTTATTTACAGGCCCCAGTGCACTATAAATCTGAGACAGCCCTATTAAAAGGCTTTTCTTGGCTTCCGATCAGATACTTGGTAAAAGTCTTTTTCCAACAAGGTTCCTAATACCAAAGTTTCAAAAAAAAGTTTAACATACACACAGAGAAATGTTCTTCCCTAAGATGCCGATTAAACCCGTCCTTATTTACCCTGCTTTAAACAACTGCACAGACTGGTCCTCACAGCGTGGGGTTGGTTATATACACGGGGAAACTCAAACACAGAGTACACAGTACTACTGAAAAAACACGCATTGAAAACCTCCCCCAAGTGCTAACCTCAGAGAGGCTCCCCCATTGGCCAAAGGGCCTCCAGGTACCAGAACGCGCTTCTCCCTTCAAGGGAAGAATTCCAGCCCAGAAAGTGTTCCTTCTGAGGGGAAGTGACTAGGTAGCAGCATTTCCTTCTCTGGTGGTGCTGGGGTCTGAAATCAGGGCCGTGTGCACGTGGAGCAGGTGCTCTACTACCAAGCTGCACTGCCAGCCCCATGCTTTTTAAGAGCAAGCTGGAAAGCCAGGCCAAGGAAGACAGCCTGTCAGGACTGAGGGGGAATAGTTCTGTGTGTGTGTGTGTGTGTGTGTGTGTGTGTGTGTGTGTGTGTGTACGTAGTTACAAGAGTATAATCTACCAATTTATTTATTATTTGTTTATGTGCGTGTGCTGAGTACATGTGAAGTTCCAAGATTATACTTCACTTGTTTATTTATTACATGTGTGTTGTTACATGTGAGGCACAGCTAGTGTACAGAGGTCAGAGGACAACTAGTAGGAACTGGTGCCCTCCTTCCACCCAGGGTTCCGGGACTGAGCCAGGGTCATCAAGCCTGCACAGCAGGCTCCTTTCCCTCTGCACCATCTCAGGCCCCAGCTTATGTAAATGAGAAATTCTCCACTTCCCGGCTGGGGGACAGCAGTAAGAATTCCATGAATTGCAGCACTGGCCCTGGGAATTAGAAATGGCACCCTCCTTCCTAACGTATTTCCAGGGGAGCGTCCAGCTCGAACTGTCTCAAGCACTAACTTTGGGGAGAAAGCTAGGCAAGGTGACAGGAAGTCGGCTTGAAAGGCTGGGAGTGCAGCCTGACTTCACCCACAGCCCAGGCCAAAATGGCACTGGGGTCTGAGCGCATTTGTGGCAGAACAGTGTATGCCCAGCATGCCTAGCCTTGGAGTCCGGGTGGCTCTTCTAACAGCCTATCTCCCTCCTGTGGAAAGAATCTGCTCTGTAAACTGGGGTATGCTGGGGTGGGGGTTAGGGGGAATGGACAGAGACTACCTACCATACAACCACTAGGGACGGAACAGGGGGGCCAGCAGCAGGAGGAATCCTCAGCTAACATGCAGGGTCTGGGCAGCTGAGGTGTCTAGACATAGGAGGGAATCACAGAACACTTTGAAAAATGTAAGTTAGGGAGCTGGAGAGGTGGCTCAGCAGTTAATTCCCGGCACGCCCATGGTGGCTCACAACTGTCTATAACCCCAGTTCTAGGGGATCTGACACCTTCCTCTAGTCTCCATGGAGACCAGGCACTCAGGTAGTACACAAACATACATGCCAGCGAAACACTCTCATGCATAAAATAAAAAAATTAGGAAATCTAAACAAAAAGAAGAAAGAACTTAAATATTTTAAACAAAAAAAAACTTTGTAAGACATAGATGATTCAGTATTTTAAAAAATTATATACGCTCAACAGATTAAACTTTACCTTAAGAATTTGAGGGGCTTGTTAATAACAGCTTGGGGGGAATAGTATATAAATTGATATTAACTGAGAATGCAGACCATGAAAAACAAAGCAAAGGCACCGTATCCCGGAAGAACTGTGCCATCTCCATAGACCTCCTAGAGGAAGCCTGCAGAACTGTCTGGGCTCGTGTCCACTACGCTGAGAGTTCCAACCCATCTCAGAGACTCTTTTGGGTTACTGTCCTCCCCTTCAAGTTGTGGTATCTAAACAACTCCAGTTATGGGAACCCAATACTGGAATCCAATTCCTGGAGACTCTGTATAAATGAGGTAAAACAAGAGCACCCTCAAGGGGGCTCTCCTACAAGTGAAGCGTGGGCACAGCACAGCTCGCCTGGCCTATGGCCTCTCCTGCCCGGTCTGGAGCCTTGCTCTAGTGTAGTGTAGAAGGGCACTGCACCCCTGGGCTTATTTGCTAAGCAGTGGTCTGCCCACATCTCCAAGGCTTCTCTGCAGCACAGCTGTGTGGCATATTTACTAGGCAACCATGAAGACACACACTGAGACACAAGACAACAGAAACTCACAGCTGACCTTTCCTGAGTGCTGCTGACTAGAGAGAAGACAAGATGCTAAAGCCTCTGCCACCTCCGTGGCCCCCAGTCAACAAAAGCGGAGTTCAAAGGCAGAGCAGGCTCCTGACTTCCACCTCCTAGTGTGGCTGGGGTTAGAGGTCACTGCTGCAGGAGCCACTGACCAATAAAGCAGTGTTTGGGAACTCTTCTCAACAGATAAACTGGAGGTCCACTTACACCTTTCCCCCTTCACATAAACATTTCTAACTAGCCAGGCCAGCATCTCCCCAGCCTTCCGAGACCCAAGCCTGCTTGCTTTCTCCTGTGATTCAAGGGAGCCTGGGGGTATGAGCCTGCCATTTGACTGCAGAGAAACACTGATCTGCAAATTTCCTCCTGCCTTTTAAAAAAACAAAGCTCATCTTTAAGACCTACTTGGAAGGCCGTCTCCCAGCCAACTGCCCTGGCAGCAGCTCCCTGAATGCCACCCTTTCCAACTCAGCTTAGAGTACTCTGGAACTCCAACACCATATTCAAAAGCAGCTTCAGGTGACCGCTGCATCTCAAGATGACTTTTGCCCTAGGCAGAATCACAGAGCCCTACTGTGGCCCATAATCTCTCCCTGAAAAAAACAATTAGGGCTTCAATAGGTCAATTAACTAGTTAATTAGCACACAGGACAATAAAAGTACAACTGTGAACCAGCTTCACTGCTACAGCTGTCACGTCTGCTAACTGAAGGGACTGCTTTGAACTGCCCTCCTAAAGCTGTGTAAGTCACACTAGACTTTCCAAGGCTGTGTGTGTGTGTGTGTGTGTGTGTGTGTGTGCGTGCGCGCTCACACTGCTCACAAGGGCCTTTTCAGGACTATCTGCAGAGACACTTTTCTTTGTTATGCTCGTCTCCATGACTACTGGCTTCCTCACAGCTTTGGCCTGCTCAAGGCTCCAGCCCTGTCCTTAGGTATGGCTGCCTCCACACCTCTCTCCGTTAGGACAACTGAACTCCCAGTTACATTAGGATGGTCATGGGCGTACCAAACACTCAGATCATGGCCTTTCTTCTTTAAAATCTCTGTTTAGCTAGTTTTAATTACCCTCTCCGAGTGTGTGTGTGTGTGTGTGTGTGTGTGTGTGTGTGTGTGTGTTGAGTGCTGTCTCATGCTGCTAAAGCAAATGCCTAACTTGTCCCTTGAACAACATGGTCTCTAGAGAGCAAGAGTGAGGACCTCATCCCTTGAGAAGCAAGCAGCTCCTGGCATTTGGGGTTTTCCCCAGATTTAACTCCTTGGCAGGAAAATTAGTCCACTTAAAAGCAGACGGAGACCCCTGCTGGCGACAACTGTTCCTGCAGCTCGTTAAGCTCCAGCTCGGAAGGCCTCAGGATGACCAGGCCCGTGTCAGTTTATGCCTGACGCCTTACCTGGAGCTCTGAGGCCCAGTGACTGCAGAGACATATGCCTAGATTGCAAAAAGACCCAAAGCTGAGCTCCCCAGGGAGGATTTGCTGAGGTATAGGAGCAGTTTTAACACTCCAACCAAGGTCAAGCTCAATCCAGAGACATAAACAGAAGGCAAAGGACAGTGTGTGCAGTTTCAGAGCAAGAGCACACGCGCTGACACACATTGGTGAGTCCCCCAAAGACCCGTATGTAAAGGCTTGGTCCTCAGATGGCGGACTGGGAAGCACTGTGACCTTTAAGAGGTGAGGCCAAGGGATTCTCAGGTCAGTGGGGCCTGTCCTCAAAAGAGGCTGTGGAGATCAACAGCCTCCCTCTTGCTCTCTCATGACCACTTACCCTCACATTAGCAAGGACAGCCCTCATCATAGGCCAGACCAGTTAGCTGATGGACGTCAGATGTGAGCCTCTGAACTCGGTCTAAGCTCATTGCCTCCCAGACTGCTTTATAGTGGCAGGACCCCGACTACCACGCTCCAAACGAAGAGATGGCATCTCATCAACGCAACTACTGGTTCTCAACTGAAGCTGACTGCTCCCACCCCAGGAGAACATTTGGCAATGTCAAGAGACATGGGTAGCCATTACAACTTGTAGGAGGGGAGGGTGCTACTGGCTTCTGGTCAGAGTTAAAAGTTTGTCGGCCTTTATAGCAAACTGGGAATTATTTCAAGCGTGTTTAGTTGGGACCAGTCCAGTTCAGAAATGTGGGGTTGGGAGACAAAAGAGGCCACTTGGGGAACACAAAATCCACAGCAAAGGCAGGCAGGCTGAAGGGAAGCAGGGGAGGAGTGAGAAGGGGAGGCTGGTGTGGTAGAAGGTGTCCACCAGCAGAGGAGGTCAGGGGCCCTCATGACCCGACGACGATGTATTTAGGGAGAGATGACCTCTTAAATGTCAGTGCTGGTTGAGAAGGTAACGTTCTCGCCAGAGACAAGACTTCCACAGAGTTGTTAAATGGCTGCCTGGAACATGAGAGGTGATTCAGTGAAGGCCTGCATTCCACAGATGATAAAATGAAAGCCTAGACAGCTCCGTGCTTAGGATGGTAACACAATTAGCATGGCCAGGGCCAGGGCCCAATAACCAACAGGCAGCTGCTTCACATGCCCTTCATTCACTCCATCTCAGCTGTCCAGTGACTCCTAGCTGGCCACTGACAACTAAGTCAGGCTTGTCTCAGGCAGACAGCTCCCATCCCGATCCTGTCCAGCAACTACGCCATTCTATGGGCTGTCAGGGGGCGCTCTGTTCCAAAATGCAAGTGATCTTTTCCCACATGTGGCAGACAGGGCAGAGAGGAGACCAGATAGAATGTGTTCATCTTCACCCCAGGCCCAGTTTCTCCCTAACATTCCTATAGCAGAATCTTGTGTGAGGTGGAATCTTATTTAGTGTATGATTCTATAATTAATCTAGTAAACAAAGATACTAACAGGTATGGTGTAGATCTCTGTGAGTCCCTGGTCAGTCTGGTCTACAGAGTGAGGTCTTGTCTAAAAAATAAAAGTAAGTTTTAAAAGTAACACAAAGAACACAAATGCCCAGACTCTTCAAGAGTTCCCCAACGCTACAGGTTTATGGTGAAAACATGGCAAGCTCTGAACTGATTCTCGGATTCACTAGCTCAGATGAGGTCAGTAGTGAATAGTAACAGGAAGCCCAGGAACTCCCAGCCATGAGAAGCCAGCGGGGACGCTATCAGCATCAGCAAGCTGCAAGCTGCTCTCTACCAGGATGGCCCAGAGCTCTGCAGAAGGGCTTTCTCAGGTCCACAGAAGGCAGAGCCTAGCCTAAGGGTACACAGCGGGCATTCCACCCAGGTGAGTCACTGTGTGAGAGGATCTTACTGTCACTAAAGCTCGAAGGCCTGTGTTCAAGGCTTGGTCCTTGAGTGGCAGCATGGGGAGGTGGCAGAGCTTTTAGAAGCGGGGTGTGTGTGCTCAGGTCATAGCAATGCACCCTTGAAGGACACCATGGGGCTCTGGCCCTTTCTCTCCTCTCTTCACACAGTCTTCGAAGTGAACTGCTCTGCTCAGCTCTGTACTCCACCATGACCTGTTCTCCTTCTACCCAGCAGCAAGTCCACCCAGTCACAGCCTGGAATCTGCTGAACTGTAAGCCCAAAGCAATCATTTCCTCTTTGTAATGTAATTATCTCTAGTATTGTCATAGTGATGAAAAATTACCAACACAAATATCCAAGTACAAAAGGTAGGACCAGGCACAGCCATTTTCTCTCTCTTCTAAATCCCTCCTGGGGTGACAAGTGATGGGAAATTTTATGTGATGCCAACAGCCCATGGTAGAGAGACTGGAAACACATCCATAGTACATGGATGCTGTAAAGCAGAGGGAGGCAGGGCACCTGGTGCTGCAGGACCAGAAGGGCCTAAGCAGAGGAACAGCTGGGCAGGCACTTAGGAAGCAGGTAGCTCTGGGTCTCCTCTTGCCACAGCTCAGTGACTACCTGCCCTGAGCCATATAGCCTGTTCTCTGGCCACCTGGGGAGGAGCCAGGTTAAAAACATGTGCTGTATGCTGAGACCCTCCAAGTCTCTTCTCACTCATCTCCCTTGCCCACTCCTGTGTGTATACGTGTGTGTGTGTGTGTGTGTGTGTGTGTGTGTGTGTGTGTGTATACACACCACGCATGCACGTGCACAAGCCGTGACAGATGTCTATAACGTCAGGTCTTTCCTTGATTCCTCCTGTGGTAGTTTGAATGTAACTGGCCCCTATAAGCTCATAGGGAGTGACATTATTGGGAAGCGTGACTTTGTTGGAGTAGGTGTGGCCTTGTTGGAGGAAGTGTGTCACTGTGGGCTCCAAGGTCTCCTATACCCAAGCTACGCCCAGTGTGGACACAGGCTCTCTGCTGCCTGAAGATCAGGATGTAGGACACTCAGCTCCTTCTCTAGCACCATGTCTGCCTGCATGCCACCATGTCCCACTATGATGATAATGGACTGACCCTCTGAACTGTAAGCAACCCATTAAATGTTTTCCTTTATAAGAGTTAACATGGTCATGGTGTCTCTTCACAGCAACAGAAACCCTTTATTCTTTGGAGACAAGGTCCCTCACTTACCCTGAAGCCTGTCACTAGAATGAGCTTCAGGGACGCGCCTGTGTCCACCTCACCAGCATAGAGTTACGGGTCTATGTCTCTAAGCCTGGCTTTTTACACGAGTCCGAAGGACAGAAACTCAGACCTCATGCTTTTGTGGCAAGGATTTTACTGACTGGGCCATCTCTCTAGCCCATGTGGATAATTCTGACCAAGATTAAAACACTAAAAATCCATAAAGAGAAACAGAAGAAATGATCACAGCACCAATTTCAGGGCCATCTTTTAGATTTCCTTAACTTGCTTGACAATGAAGCCCCGTTAGGCTTCTTTAGGAGGGAGAGCAATGAGACTGAAACTCAGACAGGGGTCAAAGGGTAAAGAGTCTGCAGAGGAGGCGGGGAACCGGCAATAGAGGACACTGTCACAAAGGCTGTCTTCTTAGGACACAACCAAATAAACACGCTGCCCTGCTCCCCTTGCTGTCTTGGTCGCTGTTGCCTGCCATCACTTGGCACCCTAAAATCCTAGCAGGGGTCCCCCAGCATAGCCTGAACCCCTTGTCATTAATCTAAACCTAACTTAAGTCACCTTGCTACCCCTCCCTTCCTGACAATAGCTGATATAATGAGTACATGGCCCCACTGTGCACTTGACTCAAGGTCCTCTGTGTCCAAGCCCCTGCTCCAGCACTCCCCCACCCCCCAAGACAGAGTCTCAGCTCTGGCCTCTTACCTGTCTCTGCATCTCTTCAATCTGCCTCTGTGGGATGTTCTGCAGAATGCTGTACATGTCTGACATCTTTTCCTCTGGGACCACCACAGATGCCCTGGAGACAACAGCACTATTTACATATGCACAGCCCATTCCAGAAAGCAACATTGTACGCTGTCCTGTTCCCTTCTCAAGAGCAGAAACAAAACCCCCAAAACTCATTCAGCCCTACATCGTTCCCTATCTGTTCTGTCATCCCTGGCATTGCTGTCACCAACCACAGCAAGTTCTGTCTCACCACAGGGCCTTTGCATGTGAAATGCTGTCTCCCTGTTCACCCGTCCTTGCCCTTCTCTACACTCCCAGAATTTACAATTACTTCCCCCATTTAGCCTCTACACAAAGCCATCCATTGATTCAGCATTTACTTATGATAGACCTACTATGTGCTGGGCATTGACAATTCAACAGAGAACATCAGAGGAAAGAGGGGTGAACAGGCATGAGAAGGCCTGTGGGAAGAGAGTTCCAGGCACGGAGCTAAGGAGTGAAAGGCCGAGGAAGCATCATGTTGGGCATGGTCCAGGAACAGCTAGGAGGCCCCTGTGGCTGCTGCAGAGTAAACAGGATGAAGAAGGAGAGCCAAGCAGAAAGGGGGAGGGCGGGTTGCAGTGAGGCTCACAGGACCTTGGAGGCCATGGAGAGCTTGGTGCTGAGATGGGAAACCACTAGGAGGTGGAGGCAAAGAGGCCTGAGAAGCCCAGTAAGCTCCAACAGGCCGGTGCTGTCTACGGGGTCAGCAAGTGACAGGAAGCAGGCACAGGCATGGGAAGGAGGGCTGGGACCCCTGCAGAGGCAGCAGAACTACATCAGAGTGGAGCTGGAGAGAGGAGAGGGCCTGCCTGTGCCCTACACTCCCCACCCCCACGGGATTCACTCACAGACTGGGGATGAGGAGTGAGAAAGGGAGACCGGCATTGACTTCCAGAAGGACGGTGTGCAGAGAGTATAACTGTACTTGCACAGAAATGCTCATTAAAATCTAGCTCCCACTCCCGCCCACCACTGCACCCAGAGCACTCAGTGGGCTCCTCCCACACAGCCAGGACTTCAGGGACATCTACTAAAGAAGCAAATGATTTTTGCAGTAGAGACACGACTGAGGACCAAGAGATGAATTAATGTGCTATAATTTCAAAGCTAGCCTGCTGGAGCTGGTTACAGACCCCTGACTCCAAATGTAGCACCCTCCTGTTGCTCACCCACAACCCAACACTGAAGCTGACCTTGATCTCTGCAGAAATACCCTTTCACACCTGCTACACCACTGCCCTGTGAGGCCCTCACCAACGTCAGTCTTCTCGCTGTCCTAGTACTGCCCAGCCAGAGTCTGACCAATCACACACAGCATCTGGGAACTGCAGGTTCACTGCTCTCCCATCACTAAGTAGAGAGCTTCCTTGAAGAAAGAAAGGTCTGACCTCACTCATATTGGAGAACCTACTGCTGACGGTGATGGTGAAGGTCTGAACAGTATGGCCCCCATAGGCTCAGATATTTAAACATTCAGTTTCCAGTTGGTTGTGCTGTTTGGGGAGGTTATGGGGGAGTGAAGCCTCGATAGAGGAAGTGAACACAATCAAGCAGAATCTGCATTTGTCCCTGATCCCTGGCTATTCTTCCCCACTAGATCTAACCTCCTCAGAAGCAGAAATTATCCCTATTATCAGATTATAAAATACCATCTTATTAACAGGAGACTTTCTAATAAATGTAAAATGGATGAGGGAGTTAGCCAATTGGTGTTATTTAAATTGTTCAAACACCTATGCTGTTGGACTTGGGTAAACTGTCCTAAGAGCCGGGAGAAGAGAAAGAATTAAATATTTGTGCCAAAGACATGAGTTGAAGGGTATACAGCAAGGAGATTCAATTTTAAATTTTAACAGTCTGCCACCCGTCTTGTGGAAATAACACACGTGCCCTCACACGTGACCAGAGGGCAATTCCTGTGAGCACAAGCAAGCAGGATCCGCATTTATCCCTCTCTTTCGGAGTTTCCAAGCTTTTGTGGAGGTAGAGGCTCCCCATTGGCAGCCAGTACTGTATGGCAGCCACAGCAATGGCTCTGAGTTACAAATCTGGTTACCTGGGAGCTTTAATTCAGAATCCCTGGGATAAAGAAAGAAACTGTCCAGCTGTGTCTAGACTGCACCAGCCCAGGGGTGGCAACTGCTTTGTGGAAAGAGCCATGGAGTAAGTATTTTAGGCTTTGTAAGCCACCCAGTCTCTGCAATTACTCATCACCTCACAAGTAACACGCAAATGAGGGGGTATGGCTGTGATTCAATAAGACTTTATTTACAAAAACAGCCAGCGGGTGGGTTCGGCCCACTGGACTCTGTGACCTGCTCTAAACCACTGTGCTAAGTCTGATGGAAGACACAGCAAACGGGCTAAGGCAACAGCGGCTGGGATCCCTTACCCTAGGCCCAGTCCCAAGGTGCCTTCAATTTGGGAATATCTGCATGAACATAACTCAGGACTCCAGTCTAAATATGAAGATTCGTTTATGTTCTGTGCATTTGTTACACAGGCAACCTGAATGTGATTTACAGTATACCGGCACCCTTTGCCACTCTTACCAAACTTAAATGGCTATCAAAGTTCATACTTCAATGCATTTTTTTTTTTACTTGAATCTATTTGAAATGCACAGATGACTTGGGGAAAGATGGTGAAGCAATGGCTGCTTCCTGGAGGACTATAGGGCTGCCACCCAGCACATGAGCTCAGCGTTGGCGTCTGAATCCTCTTGGCCAATACTTTGAAGAACTGTGCCAAGCAGTGTGTACTGCACTCACACGGCCTTGGCCACCCTCAAGGTCATGTCTGTTTGTTTCTTAAATAACGGGCTTCATTATGCTATTCTCATGCACGTGTGTCAGGTATACTGAGCTTATCTTCCACCCCCACATTCTTCTGCACCTCCCTACCTCAGCATTTTTACTGTGAGCTATGACATACTGTCAAGTGTGGGACTGTCCACTGGCATTCTTGACCATGCTCAAAAGCTCCACACTTTGCAGTGTTTCTGACTTACAAGTTAGGCACACTCAACCTGCAGTTTTCAAACCTGGGTATGCATCACAGTGGTCCAAGAGGCTTTCCTTCCCAACACTGGCCAAGCCACCAGCTACAGTTCACTAGACAGTACACCCACCTCTTCCAGTCCAGAACTTCGGAGAAAGGCAGAACATAGGAGTCTGCAATGACAACCGGGACACAGCCAGCCTGTAACACATCACTCAGCACTGCCTGCCCCAGCCGAGCGCCTCGAAGGACCACGCAAAAAGTAGCCTCCTGCAGCAAGACAAGAGAAGGCCAAGGATTACAAAGAAGTCTCTTGATCACTTACTTGGATCCCTGCACACTATGGCGTTCCCCCAAGGCTTAAAGGTAAGCAGTACCGAGGCATCTAGAAACGGCTAGAGGGCCTCACATCTGTGAAACAGGAAATGCCCAGCGGGCTGCTGGGTTTCCCACCTTCGTTCTTCAGTGCAACCCACACGCCACCAGGGCTGGCGTTCTGTACATGTACAGCATCGCAGGCTTCCTCACCTGACCACGTGAGGTCCTGCAGACTGGTGTCCGTCAGTGCCGATGAACCGTGTACACATACATGGCATGTGGTCTCAGCACTGCCTAATCCCCGGCCTCTGCCCAGCCTGCAATGGGACAGGCCCTCTAGAGGAGCCTCATAAGGAGGGTCTGAACTTTCTGATCTTCAGTCCCTAAGGCCCTAGTATTGTCTGCCTATAGAAGTTGGTCACTAAAGGTACACAGAGCCTTTAGGAGGCATTGAAATGATAGGTTCCAGAGACAAGAAGTCCAGGGAAAATGAACTCTCAAAATATCTCTTCCCTGTTCTCTCTCACACACCTCTCAATGTGGGGGATGCTGGGAAAACAGAAGATGCCCAGAGGAAGGGCAGGTGCCATGGGCACCGCACCCCAGTGAGATCCCAATTCTCTTACTCCTAGTTTCCCGGCCTTCTGTCTCTTCAGGAGGAAACAAAAGGATTGAAAAAGGAAACATGACCTCATCTTTAAAGTCAGGGAAAAAACGCCAGGCAAAATGGTTCGTATCTGTAATCTCAGTATTTGGGAAGGTGAGGCAGGAGGAGAGTGAGCTTAAAGTCAACCCGGGCTACACAGTGAAACCCTGTTTTAAAAAAAAAAAATCCTGTTCCTGCCTTGTCCCCCTACACAAAATAAATGTAATTTTAAAAAAGAAAATTGCATCTTAAAACTGATTCCTGAATCACATGAATGTACTATTGGGGCTAGTGAGATGGCTCAGCCCGTAAAGACGCTGCTCCCAGGCCTGACGACCCGAGTTTGATCCCAGGGACCCACAGGGGAGATGGAGCAAACCAACTCCAACAAAGTTGTCCTCTGACCTCCACACACTATACTGTGGCATGTGCAAGTGTGCACACACATGCAACACACACGTACATACATGTGCAAACTAAACAATCTAATAAAAATTTTGTTTAAAAATAAATAACATTATTGGAAGGGGAAGGTCAAGGAAAAACATGAGAAAGTCAGTCTCCTAAACGCCTCTGGATTCGACACAGGAGAGAAACTGCTGAGGAGGTGGGATGTGCATGGCGCCTGTGCTGCAGCCACAGCCAGATGTGGACACACGCAGATAGTTCTTCCTGTCCAGACAAAGGTTAATATAAACACTGCTGCATCTCCACCATTATTAGCCAGAAACTCCAGAGGAAGACAGCACTTCTCGAGAGAGTATTCTAACAATCTCAGGATGCACTGGTTCTCTGGAGATTTAAAAAAAATAATAAATATGTAAACACATAAAAATGACCTCACCTCGATAGTTCTCCTTGAACTAACCTGTCTCAATTTTAAATGTTTAAGTGAGCAAGGCTCTGATTCTCCCTTCTTAGCACCCCATAACCTGCAATGTCAAATAATCTGCCTATAAACAGTCCCCAAAGGGCCACTTTGCCTTGTGGTTATGGAGGAACACACCCATGATGGAAGTGAAGGGTATGGTGTGGGTAACAAAATACCCCAAAGCCAGAGCAATAAGAACAGGCCTGAGTGCTCAGGGACAGCCAACTGGGGCCCTATGGGCTGTCATGGCTTAGAGAAGCAACCAGCCACCTTACGGAAGGTCACTTCTCTGGACCAGCCCGGGAAGACAGGTAAAAGCAAGATACATCTGTGTGTTTTGCCTATACAGCTTCTTAGAAATCTAGAGGATTTTTGTTTCTGAAGTATAATGAGTATCTGAAAAGATTGTTAACCTTTAAGATTAAGCCACCGCACACAACATAAATACACCATCCACTCAAGTTCCCAGTGGTCTACACCTCCAGGAAGGAGCTGCATCTTCTCTTGGGTACTACCTCAGTTACTCACAGAAAACAGCTCCTGGTACTGGGGTCAGTTTCACTCCACGGCAGCAACCCGCCCCGAGCTTAGCAGGGTCTTGAGTGGCACTCACCTGCAGCACCTGGGGGTAATCGAAGGCCTGGTGCTGGTGGCAGCGCTTGCGGACGGAAAGGACCCCCTCCGAGAGATTGGTGCATTTGTCCAGGACCAACACTGACTCTCTGTGTTTGGCCTGGAGGGCTTCTAGTTCCTCTCTGTACTCAGGATGGATGGCCATCTGAGAGGACAGCAGGAAGTACCGCCGCAGACTATAGGGGGGAAGGAAAGGTCACCTGGGGTCAGTCACTGGTCAGTCAGGTCACACAAAGCTTAACACTGAACTTCTAGCAACAGGTCAGTCTCAACACCCACCACTTATTTTTAAAATTATACTGAGTGAGTCACATTACTGGATATTAAAAACATTACATACTATATAAAAACAAGTATGACTCAACTTGTATTCTGAAGTATGAAGTCATAAGATTTTTATTTAGGCGAATCTCTTCTTTTTCTACGTTTTTCTTTTTGCTGTTTTACTTGGTTTTGACACAGGGTCTCTCTATGTAATCTTGGCTAGTCTGGAACTCGCTCTGTAGACCAGGCTGGCCTCAATCTCATAGATATCCGCCTACCTCTGCCTCCTGGGTGCTGGAATTAAAGGTGTATGCATGCCACTATGTCCAACAGAAACTGTTCTAATATTGTGAAGAAATGCTCGTGGCATGCTAAGCCTACAGAGTGTGCTATGAACACAGATAGGTATAAACAGAGAGAAAACAGGCTGACTGCTCGAACAGAACACAACACCTTATCCTTTATTAAACCCGAGTCTGCGGTCTGAGGAGAAACTGAACGCTGGCCGCATCCTGCAAACAGGGAGAGAAGGAGTCGCCCCGATGGGCTGCAGTGTCAAACAGCACCCCTAAGCTATGTAGGGGCTCTGGGACACGTCTCCATTCCCAAGGCCATATGGGCAGGAGAGGACTCTAAAAACCAGAAACAGGGGTGGGGGTGGGGGTGGGGTGGTAACTATCCTTACCACATCACAGAGCACATCTCAACATGCATGGCAAGTGTCCAGAATGAAAACAAAATAAAGACATCAAAGGTCCAGTGTAATGCAGGTCTCCAAAGACGCAAAACTGTGAGCATGGGGGCACATGTTACATGTCCCACATACTCGGGAGACTGAGGCAGGAGGTGACCAATCATGGGGCTTCAAGCTCATCAATAGATTAGTCCGTGTATAGGTTTATAATTTATGAATTATACAGTGAGATTACTTAGTGGGTAAAGGTGCTTGCTACCAAGCTGGATGACCTGAGCTCAGTCCCTGGTACCCGAGTGGTGGAAAGAGAGAACTAACTCTCATTAATGTCCTCTTATTGCCGCATGTGCACTGTGGCACACACAGAGATACACACACACACACACACACACACACACACACACACACACACACACAAATAAACACACAAAAGTTAATCATTTGTTGGGTTCCTGGAAGGTTGTGGAAATTTTTGGGGGGGTGGACTCCATTGGATGAAGCATGAAGTTGGGGTGTGCTTGAAGCACGTGTTCTGTCTCTGGCCCTTCCTCTTTCTTCAAGCTTGCCTGGCTGCTATGGGATAAGCAGCTTTGCCCCACCACGTGCTCAAGCCACCATGTTGTCCTGATTGGGCCAAGTGTGAACTGAAGCCTCTGGAGCCATAAGCTGCCCTCCCCAAAGACTGGACAGTGAGAACGGCTGTAAGGCTGCTGTCTAGGAGACGTCTGCCTGAAAGGCAGGACTCCTACATACAGTACAGAGCAGGTAGGAAACAGGGAAGGGGCTCCGTGGACCAGGGAATCGCTGCCATTGAGAAAATTCATATAAATCAGGTTCTGAGAAAATGAATACTCCATCCCTGCTTACCCTGAAAAGCAGGGCAGGGCTACATACATCCTACTCAAACTGGTAAAGCCAGGGAACACTAGAGCTGTGTGTTTTGCACACTGGTTCATAAAGCCTACAGTCCTGTGACTGTCTGTTCTAACTGTCGAGAGCCTTAGCCACATACCCACAGCCAAAGAACACGCTCTGCAACTCAGGTTACCCTCCCAGGGCACAAACCTTCAGATCCAAAGCCCACTTCAGTTGCATGAAGACATACAGAACAGAGAATCACAATGTCTAGACACTGAGGATCATGGGAGCCAGAAGGGAGCTGCAGCTATGGAAGGCCAGAACCAGAATGGCCCTGCAGTGCTGGATGGAGCTAGAGCCAAGTGTGGTAATACACACTGGTAATCCCCGCACCAAGGAGCTAAGGCAGAGAGGTGGCACGTCTGAGGCCAGCCTGAACTACACAGTAAGAACCTTGTCTCAAAGGTATATAAATATGGGGCTGGAGGGCAGAGGGGCTCAGGCAGTAAAGTGCTTGCCACACCAGCACGAGGGCCTGGACTCAACCCCCAAGCATCACTACGTGATAGCACATGCCCACACTCCCAGAGTTGGGGAGGTCGAGACAAGAGGCTCCCTGGGCTTGCTGGCCAGCCAGTCGAGCATAATTAATGCCTCCAGGTCAGTGAGTGAGTCCTCAAAGGAGGCGGACATCATTCTTGAGGATGATACCCAAGCATCCCTCTGGCACACCCGCACACGGGTGCATGCAAGCCCATACTCACACAAACACACATACACATGCACAGAGCTATACAGATTCAGAAATAAACAGATGTTACTGTGTGGTTCTCAAAGGAGCCTGAGCAGAGAGTGTCAGGGTGGATTTTACTGTTCACCTGTTCAGAAGCTGTCAGGCCCACTAGAGCTCTGCTCACTGAGCCTACCTACCCCCCAGGCCCGCCGAGTACAAGTGTGCAGATGGGAACAAGACTCTAAGCAGGCTCCCCCGCCTGCATGCTGGCTCTCATGGGGCAGCTGATGGACTATGCCCACTTTAGTTCTAACCAAGCAAAAATTTCAGGTAGATTTGTTTTCCTTCCGAGGGCTCGTGTTAGCTATGACTCTTACGTTTCCTCCCAAAGCTAAAGCCAAATCGTGCTGAGAACTTGATGTCTCCCTCAAAAACCAGGGCTGTAAACTCCTGATTTAGCTCCGTTTAGAGGGAAAATGGTAAGAATTCCAGCCAGGCCCACCACGGCTGTGAGATCCAGCTATCAATAGCAACAAGTCCGAGCTTCCCACTGGAAAAGCACCGGGAGGGCTTTAAAATAAAAAAGGAAACAGCATTGCTATGCTGGGCGGCCCTCCCGAGACGTGGGAATTCCCCGAGAAACACCTCTCACAGAGCGCAGGACCCACATGCTGTCGCCAGGGCACCCTCGCTGTCTTCCCTGGGGCCCTGAGAGGATAATGAGGTCACCTCTAGTCTCTGGAGGGCAGGAGAGGGGTGTCTTTTATAAAAGTAACATTCCACTGTAAGCACAACTTCAAGGTGGCCAAGGAGGAAGGGCCCTGTCCCACGAGCCCTTGGCCTTTGGGGGCTATCATGAAGACAGTGGGGTCTCTCACAGGTTACTGAACCACAAAATTTTAAAACTAATTGCAACCTCAAGTGATCTCCAACTCCATGCAGTCATACATAAAAATCAGAAAGATCAAGTTACTAGAAAAATACCACAGACAACAGTTTAAATCTCTGAAGTCAGGCATCTGAGTGGTCTCCGGCACTTCAGTGCCTGTCCATCTTTGGGCTTCAGTGTTCTCATCCCTGGGTTAAATCTGGAGGGAATGAGAGTCCCAAGCCAACAGAGCAGCAGCTGGATTAGGACACGGGGCAGATCACAGTGAGTTTAGGGAAGGTGTGGCAAGCAGACAGGCCCAGAGGCATGGACGCCCAGCAGACCAGTCCTCACACACGCACTGCTTGGCCCAACGTTTCTCACGTTTCTCAGCGGCACCCTAATGACGTCTAGGGCCATCCACTCCCTGTTGTGGTAGCCGTCCTCTGCAGAGGGGTCAGCGTGGCAGACCTGCTGCTGTCCTGTGGAAGTTTTCACTATTGGCTTCTTGACTGGCGTCTGGGAACTGGTAAGAGAGGTTCACTGTGCCCAAAGCATGCAAGCAGGACAGTCCATGCCAGGCAGGGCCAGCCTATCTCACGCTTTATCAATGCGTCAAACTGAAGATCCTGGGTACATGACAAAGTTGCTTGCCTCACAGGAACCAACAAGCCTTGGAACAGGGCGCTGAAGTACAGCAGTTTCCCTGGCCTCTGAATTCTCTGTGAGAACTGTTTGTGAAGAGCTGGGGATCATGCAAGTGCCTGTAATCCTAGCACTGGGGAGGCAGAGGAGAATTGTCACAAGTTCAAGGCCAGCCTGGTCTATAAAGTGAGTTCCAGGCCAGCCTGAACTATAGAATAAGAGTCTCTCTTCAAAGAACCATCTGTGACTTGTGTGTGGAGGACCACACCTGTAGCTCCAGCAGGGCAAAGGCAGAAACAGGGAGATCATAAATTTGAGGCTTGCCTGGACTACATAGTGAGACTGTCTCAAAGAAACAAGGGCTAGGACTGTGATGTAGGTCTGTGGCAGAATTTGTCTAGCACACACAAGGTCTTGGGTTCAATCCCAAACCCTGAAAGAAAAAAAAAAAAAGCAAAAAATTTCTTTAATATTTTCATTTTGATAGTAAAAAACTAGCATAGGAATAATTTTATTTTGTTCATAGTTAGTGAGAATATTAATTTTTAAAAATGCCTGCTATGGTTTAAACATTCCTAACAAAATTCACAGTGAAATTTAATTCCCACTGTGAAGAGTGAAGAAGGTAGAGACGTCATTGAACTGTGCTCTGTGGAGGTGAGACCTCTGGCCTTGAGGGTGGGGCCCTAACCCAGTGGGGCTGCAGCTCTGTAAAAAAAGAGGAAGAGACCTGGATAGGAGCATCTGTCTCACGGTGTGATGCCCGGCACCACCTGAGTGCTCTGCAGAGTTCTCCCAGCAAGAAGGCCTTGCTAAGCACAGCTGCTCGTCCTGAACACCCCAGCCCTTAAATAATAATAAGTAATAAGTCTTTATGCTTTACAAACCAGTGTGTGGTACTCAGAGCAACTGAAAACAATGTGCAAGTTTCTATTTCATGAGATAATGAGAAGAAAGGGAGCCTTAAATATAAGTCACAGAAGCATATGTAAGAAACACAAAAAGGAGCATCGTATAACGTTATGTTCTCTGTGCTCAGCGTATGGGGTGCTGCGGACCAAGCCCAAAGCTGCCCGTGTGCCAGGCAAGCACTCAAAGTGAGCTACAGCAACAGCTACCGTGAAAGGGTTTTTAAGCTTTTGGAAATTTTCATAATGACTTTTTGGAAAACTGTGAATCATGCACTTGTATGAGATGAAGTTGCAGGTGCCCATGCAGGTTAGAAGAGGGCATCTGAGCCCTGCAGCTGTAGTTACAGACAGTAATGAACTGTCCAGTGTGGGTGCTGGGAAGCAAACGTGGGTCCTCGGCAAG
Source organism: Peromyscus attwateri (assembly GCA_902168425.1). Lineage (NCBI taxonomy): Eukaryota > Metazoa > Chordata > Mammalia > Rodentia > Cricetidae > Peromyscus > Peromyscus attwateri. Next base: position 26,653 of record CABHPP010106677.1, read on the forward strand.
ACCAGTAGGCACTCTTCACCACTGAACCATCTCTCCAAACTCAATGCTTTAAAATTGTATTGATTTAAGTTGTGTTGTATCAAAAATAATAAAATGTAATGGACTTTGAGTAGCCAGGAAAACATTGAAAATGTCCCAAAGTTGGAGAACTCGGTTTACCTACTTCAAAATTTAGTGCAGAGCTACAGTAACTGAGCCAGAGAGGTCCTTCCACAAGGACTGACACATAATGACAACAAGCACAGAGAATCCAAACATAAGCCTGTCTTTTACGGCCAGGTCCATCTCAACACGGGTCTGAATACACAAGTGGTGCTGAGACAACTGGCGATGGAGGACGGATGTGACCCTACCTCACACAGCACACTCAAAACACATCACACACCCAACACCATAAAAACTCTTAAAAGAAAGCATGTGTGTAAATCCAGCATAGGCTTGATCCGGCAACGGTCTCTCTTTTCACTGTTGACACTTACACCAAAAGTACAAGCAACCTAAGCAAAAATCAGACCGACTGGGGGCTGGGAGACATCCAGGCAGGAAAGGGCTTTCTGTGAAAGCCTGAGGCCCTGAGTCCAACACCTGGCACACACGTGGTGGCATGTACCTGCAGTCCTAGTGCTGGAGAGACCAACATGGGAACTCTAGAGGGTCACTGGCCAGCACTGCAGTCTCCACGAACTGGTGAACTCCAGATTCAGGGAGAGACCCTGTCTCAACCACCAAGGTGGAGAGCAAATGAGGAGGACATCTAACTTCAGTCTTGGGCCTCCAAACACATACACAAATGCAGCTCCCCAACCCGAGACAGAGAGAGAGAGAGAGAGAGAGAGAGAGAGAGAGAGAGAGAGAGAGAGAGACACACACACACACACACACACACACACACACACACACACACGCAGAGAGAGAGAGACAGAGACAGAGACAGAGACAGAGACAGAGAGAAACTGGACTTCATCAAAAGTAGAACCTTTTGTACCTCAAAGGTCACTATCAAGGAAGTGGAAAGTAGCCTACAGAACAGGAGAGAATATTTGCAAATCACACACCCAGTGAGGCCCCTATGCCTGGACTACATAAAAACTGTTAAAATTCTACAACAAGAAGATGAGTCAACTTAAAATGAGCAGATACTATGAACAGCATTTCTCCACAGAAGTCGTATAAATGGCCATAAGCACATGAGAAAGACAGGCAGCGGCAGGTGGGGTCACCGGGGAAAAGCAAAGCAACAGGGATTCAGCGCCCACATGTCCTAGGATGGCCAGAATCCAAAGTGCAGATAACGGCAGAGCTCCGAAGACGAGGACTGGAAACCGTATACTGCGCTGGCTGGCTGACTGGCGCAGAGCTGTAACCTTTGGGAATGGGTCTGGTGTGTCCTCTACAAGTTACAAGAGAAATACCACATGGCTCAGCAATGCCACTCCTCGATATAAAGCCCAGGGAACTGAAAACACAAAAGCCTGCACTGGAAAGTCCAGAGCAGCATGTTCAGTACAGCTAGACATTAGAAATAATCACAACTGCCATCCACTGGTGACTGGGTGAACCGAACACGGTGCACACACACAATGAAACAGCCAATGAGAGAGTACTTGAGGAAAGTGTAAAAACATACTCAATGGAGGAAGATGGACACAAAAGGCCTGATCACACTAGCATGAAGTGTCCAGAGCAGAAGCAGAGAAAGGAAAGAGGCTAGCAGACGCTGCCCTGAGCAGAGATGACAAGTGACTGCTACTGACTGTATCTGGAGAGTGATAAAATATTCTAGAATTAAGATAGCAGTATTGATGAGAATTACACAATTCTGAATAAGCAACAACACCCCCACTGCCAGGTTTTTACACTTTAAAACACTGGATGTACAGTCTGTGAGTTACTATCAACTTAAATGTAATGACGTCACACTGGGAGCCGCCCCCAGGAGGACTCTGTGCTGCTGTACACAGACCACGCAGCCCTGCTTTGCCCTTTCCGGGGGTTACGGGAAAGTACCTGGAGCTGACCTGGGCTTGGCACAGGGTCCAAACATTTGCTAAAGAACTGCTGCAGATACTTCGGGGCTTGGCTGGCTCCAGGCCACGGGGATGGAACACACACAAGAAGGCACTGTCGTATCCTAGGGAGTGTACACTGGCTTCTCAGAGTCCATACAGGCTTCTGAGTCTGGTCTGCTCAGAGAACGGGCCTCATGTTCTCGGAGTGAACAGCACCTTGAGATTCATTTCTATCAAACTGAGATGGTCTCGAGCGTCACCTGGTAGGACAGTCACTCAGCTATGTATCTGGGTACTTCTCATGCAAGCAAAGGATGCTCCCATCCTCATCATGTCTGTTGAAAACTCACTGAGCTCCCACCATGAAACAACTTCCAAATAGTCTCCAGCAAAGAAAGGGTTCAACAGAAGGCCCACCACGTCCATGCAACCAGACCTTTCCCCTTATGGCACATACGAAAATATGAGCCAACTAAATGTCAAACCCACTCTGGTGGTTAAACAGCAGACCTGGCCTGTACTCCATCGCACTGACAGAATCCAAAGACCAAAGCAGACAGGCTTTCTGAGAGTCATGGTGCCACTGCACAAGTGTCACCCTAGGAGAGGAAGCCTGCAGTGGGAACATAATACAGGGGATCTGGTCTCGGGAAGAGAAACTGCGGCCCACCCTTCCCCAACCAAGCAGTTTCAAGTTGAAACCTAAAGGATGAGCAGGGCAGGGAGTTAGACTGACAGAGATAAGGAGGAAGACTGCCAGGCAGGGCTTAGGAGATGGCTTGGTTGGCAGACCACCTGCTGCACAAGCTTCAGGACCTGAGTTCAGATCCCCAGAGACACTGTGGAAAGCCAGACATGGCAGCATGTGTCTAGAGCACAGCCTGGGTGGGAGGCTGCGAGATGGGAGGGACTGAAGGGCAGCGACAGGAAGATCTTCGAAGTTCACTGGCTAGTCAGCCTAGCCATATGGATGAGCTCTGGTTCAAAGAGAGACCCTGCCTCAAAAAACAAAAAGTGGACAGCAACAGAGGACAGATACCCAAGGTCCATCTTTGTCTATACACACAAATATGAACACAACACCCCACACACACAAATACATACATGCATATACAACACATATAAACATGCGTACACAACACACACACACACACACACACACACACACACACACACACACACACTCACAGATGAAAAGTTCACAGAATAACAGGGAGAGTAAAACCTGTTCTGAAAAAACTGAAGGGAAAGTCCTTCAAGAGAAGACTTGCAAGGGAGACAGGACCAGACACCAGACAGCTGTGACAGGTATTCAGGGAAGTGTGGCGTTATCCGGCAGGCACTGGAAGGGCAAGACCAGGCTGGATGGTAGTGAGACTAGAGTCAGGGACACAAAACAGGACATCACTTAGCATCTCAAAAGAGAAGGCAGCAGGCAGATCCAGAGGAACACTTCTCACAGGATAGACTTGTTAATCTGCTGTCTGAAGCGGGGGCAGGATGCCAGGGGTTTCTAGTCTGTGAACTTAGCAGACAGCCCACGAGCTTCCTACGATACCGAAAGCTATAAGAAAAGCAAGATGGGTGGAGTAGGCCAGCACACTCCTGACTCTGGCCTGAAGTGGACACCTTGCTTGCCAGGGTACCCCACACCGAGCCTTGCCAGCACCCACGCTCTGTAATGGCACACTGCCTGGCCTGAGCCACCTTACCCTGGTGCTTTCTCTGGGAGAGCCACCTCAGTTGACAGTGGGCTGAAGACAGGAATGCTGACGTCATAGCCCTGCCGGTAAGTCCAGGTAGAAAAGCCGCCACCAGCCAACAGCGCCCTGCAGAGAAAAGACCGGTAAACGTTGAGCAAGAAAGGTCTTCGTGATAAACGCCATGGGAAGGGATGGCAATGACTGAGTCTTAATAAACACAACAGATAATGTGAGAGTCCCTGTGCTTGAGAAACACTGATGATACAACCCTAACTCACAGTGCACCACCCGGGCATCAGCTGCTTCCATCAAATAGCAACAGCTTTCCTCCACTGCCTAAAGCCTTCCCTTACTTTAAAAAAATTGAACTACATTTCTATTTTTGGTGTGTGTGTACAGATGTGTGTGTGTGTGTGTGTGTGTGTGTGTGTGTATTTGCACGTGTGCATGCACCACAGTACATGAGTAGAGGTCAGAGGATAAGTTGTGAAAGTCTGTGCTCTCCATTCACCATGTGGGTTCCAGGCTAGAACTCAGGTCATGAAGCTTGGTAGCAAGCCCCTCTTACCCACTGAGCTATATTGTCAGCCCCTGTGCTACCTCCTTCAGACACCACTCGCCTCCCTGGAAAGCCTTATCCGTTTTTAAAATTTTTATTTTATTATTTTTTATGTGTATGAGTGTTTTGCCTGCATGTATGCCTGCAGAGGCCAGAAAGGGCATGGGATCTCCTTGGGTTAGAGTTGTACAGACAGTTATACAGAACAGCCATGTGGGTGCTGGGAATCAAACCCAGATCCTCCGGAAGAACAGCCGGTGTTGTTAACCACTGAGCCAGCTCTCCAGCCTCCATACTTTATTCCTCGACACACCCACAGCAACAGGAGTAATGGCAGGTCTGCAGGAAGACTGGGCAGTCATTTCTCACCCTCTCCTGGAACCTCACGAGACTACAGACAAGGAAAGCAGTGGTAGCCGGCAGGTACCACATCTCCCACAAATCAGCCCAGACGCTCTGGTCCCTGGACCAAGCAGCTCTCCCTCTGCCCTCCCAGGGCTGTGTCGCTCACACAGCCTCCCCCAGCTGCCACTGTCCCTCCCAGCGTGGGTCTTATTAATCCATCCCCTAACTGGGAAACAGAGATGGGCCATGCACTCGAGCCTCTCGTGGAGTCTGTGGACACCAGCACGCCTTCTCCCTAGTTAGAAAACACCCACCACACGGTTTTAACTGGGTCCGGCAAGTGCCACGCTGACACGTCACCAGACAGAGGAAGCAGGTGTGGGTCACACCACCCTCGGCTGTCTTCTCTCCTAGGGCCCCAACCCACCCACCGAAAGCACTCTCTGGCGTGATTTTGCTAGTTGCACACGCCTCGGAGTCTGCGCACAGTGTCTGAACTGAGAAACCACATTTTTCTTCTCAACATTGATTGCTACCAATCCCCTCCACACCCTGACGACAACTTATATTCCCTTCTGACGTGGCCAGTCTAAGTTCAGAGATGTTCAAACCACCCCTGGAAATTCCACTCTGTTTGCTTAAGCACTCTGCAACCAAGAACTGCCAAGTGGGGTAACAAGCAGACTCAGAACCTCTCCAGCTTCCTGTCTACTACTTCTAAGACGCAGTATAACTATCCTCAGTACCAACACACGCTCTGATGTTTTTTCCTGATTAGCATGCAACACTGAATCCATCCAGCATGAACTTGGACGGGTTCCATGGCTGTGATGGCAAGCAGACCCTGCAGGGCCCAGGGCTGCTGTGCAGAGAAACAGACGTGGGTGCTATAGACTGGCACCAGGCAGCACAGGTAAGCCAGCATTGTGGGTGACTGTTACTGTCCGCCTACAAGAAGGGGCAGGGCGGGGGGTGGGGGTGGAGTTTGGGAGCATGCTTCCTTTCTCACATCAACCTTCACTGTTATTCCATTATTCTGTTGTGGTCCCAAACACGTTATTATGTTGCAGAGGCGTGGGGCAGGTGTGCAGATACGGTGGAGAAGTGTGTCTGAAGCAGGCCTGTGTCTTGTGTACACACACACCAACACACACACATCATCATCTCTGATTGTGATCTCAGAAAGAACCTTGACAGCGGGAGGTCAAACTGTCCTCAGGCCAGTCCTGTACTGAGGATCCTCCCCTGTAAACCCCAGCCTCTTCAGCCCAGCTTCCCATGGCATTACAATACAGGGTGCCAGCTGCCCTCACTTCACAGGACACATGTTTCACATTGACTGCAGAGAGAACTTCTGAGCAGGACATTCTGTTTTCCCATCACAGATCCCCAAACTGGAGCTCAGTTCCACAAGAGATGGAAAACTTGTGGCCAGGAAGTCTGAGTTAATGATCCTACCAATTGGCAGGCCAAGGGGTCGATAGGAAAGGTCTCCAGCATGGAGCTAGCCAGGGCTCCCTGACTCTAGGACGCCCGCTCTGTCGCCAGTGCTGAGCCTCGCTCCCACCGCCCTCCTGACTCCCATGCACACAAGGTGCTCACAGGTCTCCTCCTATTGCTGAGCATTCAGAGTGCCAAACACAGGTGCCTAGTAGTTTATCAATTTATTTAAAGAAGTATTGTTGAGCATGTTTCGGCGTGGCACATGTCTCTAATCTCAACACTAGGGAGGCAGAGAATGGTGGATATTTATGAGTTCAAGGCCAGCCTGGTCTCCTTAGTGAGACTGTTTCAAAAACAAACAAACAAACAAACAAACAAAACAACAATTAAAAAGAAATATTTTTGAACAGAGCATGGTGGTGTACACCTGTAATCTCAGCTTAGAAACCTGCGGCTACAGACTGTGAGTTTGAGGCTAGTCTGTACTACAGAGAGAGTGTGTCTCAAAAACACCACCAAAAAATACCATATGGCTGGAGATATGGCTTTGCAGTTAGGAGTGCTTACTGTCCTTACAGCAGGCGAGGGTTCGGGTCTCAGCATCCACAACTGTCAATAACTCCAGTTCCAGGGGATCTCATGCCCTCTGGCCTCCAAGGGAACCTACCCACCTGAGTGTACACAAACCCATGCAGGCACACACATGCACACTGAAATAAAAATAAATCTTTGTCTAAGTACTGTCAATATTTTATGTATAATAGTGTTGTAGTTAATGCGGAGATCCACACAGGATTGCCTGCGCATGTAATGAGGTCTGGAATTTGCTTCTAAATAATTGGGGGAGGAGCACATTCCGAACAGCTGGAGCAGGACTGGCCAGGAGGTGATGAAGCTGGGAGTGGGGTAGAGTTCACTGTGTTATGCTCGCTTCTCTTGTACAGGATTTACGTTTCCCTAACAAGTTCAGATAAATGATTATTGACACCCACACCACAGCAGAAATATGTACAAGACCTACTCAAAGGAAGACTAATGAAAAGCCAAGGTAGTAATACTCTAGAATATACCTGAGAAAATGAACATTAGTTAAGCATCGAAGAGGTCTAATATGCTCCTACTAAAGTTAAACTGAATGTGGGATGGTGTGCGTGTGTGTATGTGCGTGCATGTGCATCTGTGTGTGTATGCACGCGTGCGTATGTGTGTATGTGTGTAAACTCATGGGGGGCAAAAGGACTAGAAAAACAACATAGTTGTGACAGCTTTAATTGTCAAGTTAGCACAATGTAGAATCACCTGGAAAGGATTTGTAATAAGGAGTTTTCTAGATTAGGCTGGCGTGTGGGCATGTCTGGGGGAGAGGAGGTTATCTTAATTATGCTACTTTATGTGGGAAGACCCAGCCACCAAGTAGGGCCACTATTATTCCCTGGGTGTGGGTATGGCTTGTACAGAGTAGAGCATGCCAGCCGAGGAAGCCTGCACCTTTCTCTCTGCTCATCACTGTGGATGTGACTAGCTAGCTGCTTCACATTCCTCTTCATGTCCTCGCAATGATGGGCTGAAGCCAAATAAATCCCATAAACCCCGTCTCCCCAAAGCTGCTCTGTCAGGGTGTTCATCACAGAAACAGGGAACAAAACTAAGACACTATTCTAACGATGAGGCGCTCGCTCGCTCTCTCTCTCTCTCTCTCTCTCTCTCTCTCTCTAACTGGAAGGAGCAGGCTGTCTAGTTTGATCCCTTACACACTTGCATGAGGCTCAACTCTTGTGCAAAGTACCTATGTGTCACATGTACTGTTCCTAAAAATTCTAAGAGAAATAGGAAACATTTGAGCAGCATAAAAGATACATTTGGGTTTTGGACTACAGCTCAGTGGTAGAGCACTTGCTTAGCACGCTGAAGGCCCTGGATTCTAATTCAGTTCAGATCCTTACATTTCTTTAAGCAAAATACCATATAAGCAGACAGGCAGTGATGGTGCACACCTTAAATCCCAGCACTCAGGAGGCAGAGGCAGGTGGATCTCTGAGTTTGAAGCTAGCCTGGTCTACTAAGCCAGTTCCAGGATAGTCAGGGATACACAGAGGAACCCTGTCTCAAAAAAACAAAACAAAACAAAATATCATATGAGCAAGCATATCCATGAGTTTGGACTTCAAAGATCTAATCTAAACCACCTGCCTTCTAATTCCAGAGCAGACATCCAGCTCCAGCTGATGCTACTGTACACTCCTCCAAACACACAAGCAAGGACAGAGGATACAGACTTAAAAACAAGGCTATGACTCCTCCCACACAGAAAGCTACCAAGGCATCAGAGTGAAATGTAAGGCAGCCAAGATGGAGGCCAAGTACATGCTGATGAGAACAAGCTCGCCTTCTGGTTCTAACACCTAGGCACCAACTACTAAAATTCCAACAGTCTTCTGCCCATTTGGCACCTTCTCACATTTAACACTTGATTAAAAATAAAGATCAGTATCACACACAGAGCATACAACAAGATCCCAGCAGAAGCAAAGTGTCCAGTTGGGCATGGTGGCACACATCTTTAATCCCAACACCCAGGAGACAGGCAGGCCATGGATCTCTATGAATTTCACAGCCAGCCTGGCTCCAGGCCAGCTGGGTCTACATCGTGAGACTATGAAATTTTTAAGTGCAATGTTCCAAACAGAACAACAGAACCGAGCCTTCCTAAAGCACACCCCAAACAGGAGGGGTAGACACTGCACCCCAACAGCTCCTTCCTGCCCTCAGAACATCAGCAACTATTCAGGCCTCAGCGAGGGTCCTGGGCCCACATACACATAGCCTATTTCATTTTAACACCAGTGGGAGCAATTATTCCCTTAACGTTTATGTGATGTTCGTTCTCTCAGTTCTACAACCTTAGAATTTGATTATCCTTCTTCTGCCCATATTCCTTACACATTTCTGCTTTTCTAGGTGTCTATAAAAGTAGCTCAGTCAGGAGGCCAGTCAGGGATAGCCTGGGGGAAGTGCTTGCGCAGACTTGTGTGGCCACACTGCCCTCTGTTGTCCACAGGGCTCTCTGCCTGGGTGGCAGCCACACTGCCCTCTGTTGGCCATGGGGCTCTCTCTGCCTGTGTGGCAGCCACACTGCCCTCTGTTGTCCACGGGGCTCTCTGTGTGGCAGCCACACTGCCCTCTGTTGCCCACGGGGCTCTCTCTACCTGGGTGGCAGCCACACTGCCCTCTGTTGTCCACAGAGCTCTCTACATTATTATGTGTCTTCCAGACAGAAAATCAAAACTGACTGGAGGCAGCCACTTGAAGCCTAGAAGGTTTAGATCAACCATCTGGGCAGACACATGACACAGTGTACATTTCCACGGATGATAACGTTAGCCTCTGAGAACACAGCTGGTCTCAAGATGAGACCTCTGTCAGTAACACTGATCTCAAGTTCGGCATCATCTAACAAGACTGTGGAATAAATGAAATCTGCCCACACACTCTTACAACACTCCTGTAACCTGAACACTGTCCTGAGCTGGGGCCAAACTTTCTGCTCTCCTCAAAGCCGTGAGCCAAACACTAGCAGAGAAGACAAGCGCAGCGCCTCATTCTGGAACTTTCCAGGAGCCTTGGGCTGAAGTGAGTCAACTGATACATGAAAGGGCAGGGAGGTGTGATGAGTGAGCTCGGGGTCAGGAGCACGAGCGCTGGCCACCTCTCCCCACTTCGGCCTGTTTGGGAAGCTTTACCAGAAAGGAGGAAACAAGGGAGAGGTGAGTGGGGATGAGACGTGAGGCGGGAAAAACAGGGAGAGGAGGGGAGGAACTGGCCGGTCAAAAGACAGGCAGTGATGCCCTGAGCCCCTGGCTGCCCTCACAGCGCAGGCAGGCTTCGGGGACCTTTACACATCCACCCTTCTCTCCTCAGGAGCTACAGGACCGCTTTTGGCAAGTGAGCCCCAATTCAGAAAGATGGATGGACACCATTATCCTGAACCTAACTGGCTTGGGAACTGGATGCTACACTTGAAACTAACACCAGCCCAGACTAGGAAAACAAGATAGTTCTTCGAGCCATCCCAGGACCCCAGCTCCAACTGCTTCCACAGGTTAACAGCTTCAGAATTCCTGTCTTAAGGAGAGAAATGCCTCAGAGGATTTTCTAGCAGCTTCAGAATTCCTGTCTTAAGGAGAGAAATGCCTCAGAGGATTTTCTAGTTTAATAAACAATTCTGATCATAAAATATATCCCAGCAGGTTCAGGAACCTAATTCCTTTGTCTGTCTGTCTATCTATTATCTATCTATCTATCTATCTATCTATCTATCTATCTATCTATCTAT
>CABHPP010106677.1:37054-48917 GCA_902168425.1 Peromyscus attwateri
TATCTATCTATCTATCTATCTATCTATCTATCTATCTATCTATCTATCTATCGTAAGACAGGTTTCTCCCTGTGTAGCCCTGGCTATCCTGGAACAGGCCTCAAACTCAAAGATCCGCCTGCCTCTGCCTCCCAAATGCTGGGATTAAAGGCGTGCACCACCTCACCTGCGTCTAGGAACCTAATTTCATGGAAATAAATGATTCCTATTTAACTTGCCTAATCCTCAGAAATCCATCATAGGATAGCCTCCCAAATGCTCACCTGTCTCTGGGAACATCCAGGGCAGTGTTGTAGTCTGGGGGACCTCCAGGCAACATGTTGAACAGCAGGTGATTTGTTCCTCGATCCCACCTATTGAGAAAGCAAACAATTAAGAGAGTCCACACTTCAACCATGAAGAAATGAGGGTATGATGATGCTGGATCACATGTGTAAACAGCCCAAGCCTGCAACAGCGCCACCTGCTGAGACATAGGTGTAAGTAGCCACAACAGCAAGGACTCCAGGTGCAAAGAAACTTCTGAACACCCAAAGGGACAAGAGGTTAAAAAAAAAAAAAAACAAAAAAAACAAAAAAAAAAAAAAAACTGGAAAGATTTGTATTTCCAGCTCATCTGCTACATCACCATTTCTGATCACTTAAACATAAAAATAAACCCAAAAACCTGAAACCCACCTAAATGCTCAAGAAGCAAAAGTAGGGCTGGAGAGATGACTCAGTGGTTAGGAACACTGGCTGCTCTTCCAGAGGACCCAAGTTCTAGTCTTAGCACCCACATGATGGCTCACAACCATCTATAACTCCAGTTCCAGGGGATCCAATGCTCTCTTCTGGCCTGTAGGACACCAGGCATGCATGTGGTACACAGACATACATGCAGGCAGAACATCCATACACATTTAAATAAATAAAAATTCAAAAGAAAAAAAGTAAACAAATTATAGGCAGAATATCCATAAAATGGAATAGTACGCAACCTTCAAAATTATATAAAAAAAGAATGTGAGGGGCTAAGGAGATGAGCCAGTCAGTATAGTGCTTGCCGTACAAGCCTGAGGACCTGAGTTCAATTCTCAGCACCTTTATAAAAGACAGATGCAGAGGAGCATGCCTGTAACCCCACTGCTGGGGAGGCACAGACAGGAAGATCTCTGGGCTCAATGACCAGCCACCTAGCAGGCTCCAAGTTCAGTGAGAGACCTGTCTCAAAAAAAAAAAAAAAAAAAAAAATAATAATAATAATAATAATAATAATAATAATAAGATGGAGGGTGATAAAGATACCCAACATCAATCTCTGGCCTTTGCATAGATATTGTGTGTGTGTGCATTCTAGTGCTCTCATGTGCACACACACACACCATTAAATTATTTGGAAAGATATTCACAATACATTATGAGAAATGAAGCTTCTTTGGAGTATGATCACATGATGCCATTCCTGGCCAAAAATGTTCATAATTATACACACATAGCAATTTCATACCAAAAACACAAAAAGACTGAAAAAGCCCACTGAAACAGTAATAGTGGCTGCCTCTTAGAGGCAGAGGATGGAATGAATCTTACATTCCTTTTGCTGAGCTGCCTTTCCAGGCTTTTCACAGCAAACAGGAATGACCCGAGTGCCCGGGGTAGGAGGCTGTGCCTTTTAATCCACAGGGAGAAGTATAGGAGGAGAGCTTCCCCTAGTGCTAAACTCCACGAAGCCACAGGCCACCACAGCAGCAGGATGGCAGCCCCACAGCCAGCGCTCACGGCACAAACCTCCTGCTACACATCAGTCACTCACACACGTGTGAGCTGAAGCATCTGGGGGGCACGTCAACAGGGGACACGCTCCCGTCTCTCCCCTTCCCTCTAGACCGTCCCTTGGGCTCTGGCGGCTAGGTGTCGGGTACCTGGAGAGCTGGGCCAGAGCCTGTGCCGTCTCCTTGATGCGAAGGGGGTTCTGGTTCAGCACGTCGATGGAGGGGACAAACAGGCAGGCCCGGCTGATGTCATCCGTGTAGTAGTCACTGTCCGAGATCGCCGTCAGCAGCTCGTTGTACTCCCGGGAGATGGTGCTGCTCACCGGGACACCCGCGTCATCCACGTACTTTTTCAGGGGATAGATGTACACCTTGATTTTGTTCTTTGGGTTGAAGCCACAGCGGTAGACATCGAAACACGTGTGCATTCTACAGCTGAGGTCCCCCCGCTCCGGGATGGGGCTGGCAGCTGGCAGCCTGACCACCGGCACTTCCCGGATGCTGCGCTTCTCCACGCCCCCGTCGCTGGAGGACTCGATGGAGTGGGGCCAGAACTGGAACACGCCTGTGGCAATGAGGCCCAGGAGGACGATGGAGAAGAGGGTGACGTAGTAGAGCCGGTGCTTGGTCTTCATTCTGGGGATGAGGGCGGGACCCCGGATGTTGTACTTGACTGACGCGCACATGACGACACAGATAGCCTCCTCCTCACACACCTGGTCAGCAAAGACAAACGTGGGAAAAAAAAAAACAAAAAAAAAAACGTTTATTTAATTTCTCTCTCTCTTTTTTTTTTTTTTTCCAAAACAAGGTCTCATATAGCTCAGGCTGGCCCTGAACTTGCTACATAGCCAATGATGTCCTTAAACCCCTGATCCTCCTGCCTCCTTGTCCCAAAGTCTGTGATTATAAGCACAGGGCATCAAAATGACAAGGATTTTTGACACTGCTAATGTATGCAAATATGTATTCTTACATATAGGATAAATTTAATATTTAATGCTATACATAAATATATAATATGTCATACACAATATAAAATTATAGCTATGCCCTATTTATATTCATCTTTTAAATTTATCCATTTTCTGTATAAGTATTTTTGCCTGTATACATGTCTGTGCACCAAGTGTGTGCCTGGTGCCCATGGAGGCCAGAAAAGGACATTGTATCCCCTGGAACTGGAGTTACAGATAGTTGTGAGCTTCCATGTGGGTGCTGGGAATGGAACATGGGTCCCCTGGAAGAGCAACCAGTGCTTTTAACTGCTGAGCCATCCCTCCAACACCAACCCTATGTATATCACTTTTAGCATAAGTAAAGAAATGTTGGGCCCTGGGAAGGAGGTGCTGACCCAAGAAGAAAATTCTAAAACAAAATAACTACAGATACTTATTTTGAAACATTCACCTGACCTACAGTGATAGTTTACCTGAACCAAAATGATGCTTTGTAACTCTAAAATCAGTTTCCATTCATTCACTCACTAGGTACTGTGACAGAGACAAGGCTGACCGCACCTAGAGGAGCCTCCAGCCTAGTGAGGGAGAGAAGAGGAAGCCAAGAGATGCAGAGTGTGGAGCTGGGTCAGGGGCATCTCAGAAGAGCAGCCTCCATCTTTAAATCTAATGCATGTTGGTATCTTATAATGAAAGTAAAGGCTGGCCCGTTTCACTGAAAAGTATACAAGTGAACCCAGCAGGAGAACCAAAGTAAGGGAAAGAGGTGGGGGGAGAAGAAAAGAGTCACTGTGGTCAATCCAGATGCTGACAGCTCCTCCCATCCATGAATATGCACAGCAGCATTTTGCAACTCAAGAGCAGAAGCCCAGTCCCTTCCCTGCAAGTCCCCACAGTCTGGCTTACATAGAGGACATTCTGAGACTTTGAGCCTGGGTCCCAAGAAACCTCAGTTTCTGCAACTGTCCTCTTGGGAACTCTTACTACACAAGAGTTTGAGCAAACAGTGGATGGTACCCTCAGATATCCGCACTGTCCCCATCAAAGGCCACATGCTCATTGTCACTCTAAGCCACTGCATTTTCATGGTCAGTTACACAGCAGCAGAAAATCAGTAAGTATCATGGGCTGAGACAGAAAAGAAACCGCTCAGTACTCAGCAAAAAGGCAGGATGTTGGCTAGTCTTAGGTCAACTTGACACAAACTAGAGTCATCTGAAAAGACAGAACATTGAGAAACTGCCTCCGTAAGATTCAGCTGTAGGGCATTTTCTAAATTAGTGATTGACAGGGGAGGGCCCAGCCCACTGTGGGTGGTGCCATCCCTGGGCTGGTGGTCCTGGGTTCTATAAGAAAGCAGGCTGAGCAAGCCATGGGGAGCAAGCCAGTAAGCAGCATCCTTCATGGCCTCTGCATCAGCTCCTGTCTCCAGATTCCTGTCCTGTTTCAGTTCCTGCCCACATGGCATTTGATGACAAACTGTCATATGGAACTGTGAGTGAAATAACCCTTCCCTCCCCAACTTGTGTTTGGTCATGGTGTTTTGTCGCAGCAATAGTAACCCTGACTAAGACAGGCACACTTGCCCTGCAGACCATAACATAAGGTGCTTACCAAGCCAGCTTCCCATCGCTCATGCCCAGGTGCTATGGGTGGGGCACAGCCTGGAGTGTGATGGATGGCTGCTACAGACTGACCAGGGATTGCAATGAGCCACACTGGCATTTCAAGTAGAAGCCCCAAACTACAAAGGGCCCCTCAAATACTGATCTGCCAGGGTAACTTTGAGCGCAGAGGGAAGTTACTGAAAAGCCCAGAGGTTCTCAGTGGGCTTATCAGTCATTTTTCACTTTGGCTAAATAGAGTGCCCCCCACTCCATCACTGAAGACTTTCCAGCCTTGAATATTACAGTTGCAATCACTGCCAGTCCAGGTGGGAGGGAAATGTGCCATTGTCAAAAGTGATTTCACTCAAATCTCTGAGACCATGAATCAAAGCATGCCCAGGAATCAGGACTAACATGCAGAAGTCTATCCACTTAAGCTTAAAGATTATCATCTTTGGGATATATGTGTTAGCCACTCAATATATGCTAAGTGCCTCCATAACAGGAAAAGGAGTTCCAGAGGTATCACCTCTCTGACATCCTAACAGTCACCGCACTGGCCCCAGGTCCAGTGTGTGCTATGGTTCTGCCTCCCCGGATGGCCTCTAGGGTTTGCAAAGAGGAAGAGTTAAGGCAGACAATGTACCCCACCAGCCCATGTGCAAACTTTCCCAACAAGCTCTGGCGGTCTACTTCAGTTCTAAGTCAGTAGTTACCAAATGCCACAAGGTGAGCACCCCAGGGGGACTCACAGCCCGCCACTGCAGCTCATCCTTGTTGGTCTAAATTAGACTTGGAGAATCCACCTCTGAGCAAGGTGGCCAAGGTAGCTTATTGTGTATAGTCAGTCTGAGACCTTTGCTAACTTTAAACTAACTCCTTTCACACAATGATTTTCCAACCTTTCAATTCACACTATGAAATCCACTTTTGGGCCAGAAGACCAGAGAGGCTGCCCTCGGACCTTCTTCACTCTCTGTTCCCCCAAACCCAATTCTCAGGGTCACCCCAGCACTGCAACGGAGCACCAGCTGCAACCTCCCCTCCCTGCTGTCCACGCCTCCTATGGATCCCACAGACCATCTCCCCCGGCCTCCTCTCCCCACCTTGTAGATACAACCCAGCCCCCAACTCAGACAGACACCCCCTACTCGACCACAGGCCATGCCCCCCAGAAGACTAGGTAGGCTGTCCGGGCCTTCTCCACTCTGTTACCTCAGTCCCAATTTTGGGGGTTTCCCCTAGCACTGTAACAGACCATCTACCCCTGGCCTCCCCTTCCCCCGTCTCCAACTCCAGCAAGCATTCCCCTTGCACACACCAGGAAAACAGGCAACACACTGCCAACACACTCTCTGAAAATCCAGAGAGGAAGCAGAAACCAAGGAATAAAACAGCTACCCAACAAAGACAAACCCAGAAATCAGCAGCTAGGCCTATAATCACCCCAAACCTAAATGCCTAGAAGCAAGAACACAATCAGTAACAGCCAGAGCAATATGTCTCCACCAGAGCCCAGCCATCCTACTGCAGCAAGCCCTGATACTCCAACACAGCTGAAGCCCAAGAGGAAGACCATAAAATCAACTATATGAAGATGATAGAGGTCCTTAAAGAGGAAATGAATGAATCCCCTAAAGAAATCCAGAAAGGCACAAACAACTGCAAGAAATGAATAAATCCCTTAAAGCCAAGAAAAAACAAACAAACAGTTGAAGAAAACAAACAAAACTGTTCAAAATCTGAAAATGGAAACAGAATCAATACAGAAATCACAAACTGAGGGAATTCTGGAAATGAAAAATTGAGTAATGTGAACAGGAACTACAGAGACAAGTTTCACCAACAGAATACAAGAGATGGAAGAGAGAATCTTGGACACTGAAGATACCATAGAAGAAATGGATACATCAGTCAAAGAAAATGTTAAATCTAAAAGTTCCTGACACAAAACATCCAGGAAATCTGGATGAAAAGACCAAACCTAAAAATAATAGGAATAGAAAAAAGAAGAATTTCAGCTCAAAGGCCCAAAAAATATTTTCAACAAAATCATAGAAGAAAATTTTCCTAACCTGAAGAAGGGCATGCCTATAAAGGTACAATAAGCTTCAGAACACTAACACTTACAGACTGGACCAGAAAAGAAAGTCCCCTCACCACATAATAACTAAAACACTAAACACACAGAACAAAGAAAGGATATTAAAAACTGCAAAGGAAAAAGACCAAGTAACATATAAAGGCAGACCTATTAGAATTACACCTGACGTCTCAATGGAGACACTGAAAGCCAGAAGGGCCTGGACAGATGCGCTGCAGACTCTAAGAAACCAAATATGCCAGCCTAGACTACTATACCCAGCAAAACTTTCAGTCACCACAGATGGAGAAAACAAGACATTGCATGACAAAGTCAGATTTAAACAATATCTATCTACAGATCCAGCCCTACAGAAGATGCTAGAAGGAAAAATCCAAGCCCAGGAGGTTAACTACACCCATGAAAACACAAGAAATAATCTCACACCAGCAAAACCAAAAGAAAGGACACACACACACACACACACACACACCAGTGTCTGAGCTGGCTGCCTTCTACACTGCTCTAGAACCATGGCCTAGTCACAGCACAGCGGGTCAAGACAGCCTGGTGAGTCCCCACTTACCATCCGCTATGGGTACCATGTCTGCCTGCTGTCTGCGGCTAAGGACACCACCTGGCCACTGATACCACAGAGCTCTACCTTTCTCAGGAATTTGGGAACCCAGTTCTTTGGTACCATGAAAGCCAATCCCAGCCTGCAGGGGGTCAGTGCTGAGCTTATGTCTCAAAGGTGCCAGCCCCTCCATGGCCATTCCATATTACCAGAGTGCCAGCCCCTCCCTGGCCATTCCATATTACCAGAGTGAAGGGAGTGGACTCCCCCAGAGGCTGGCTGAGCAAGCAGTGTTACCTCTAGCCTTGAGTAACAACCTATTTAAGATATCTGCCTCCCCAAACTTCCAATGGCTTCTTCAACACTGCCACAGCAGTCCTGATACCTCCCCTCATTTACTGGAGGCCAGAGTTTCTGGCCGTGTCTTCTACTAACATTCTGAGTTAGGTAACTCTCTCATTGGGAAGCTATTATACAGATCATAACTGCTTCAGCAGCACCCTCAGCCTCTACTTGGTGAAAGCCAGACCTCTAATAGTAACCACCCAGATTATATCCAGACATTGCTAAATATCCCTGAGGACAATGAACTCACCCCAGGATGAGAACCAGTGGTTTAGGTCATGGCTGCATCCAAGCTTCAAGCCTGTCCAGCAGCACGTTAGGACCAGCTCCCGATATCCAGCTGGGTCATTAACTCTGGATCATGAGAAAATGTGCCTGCCTCCACACCCTGCACATCGAGTTTTATAGCCCACCACTGCACACACTTCCCCCGGCTGCTGTTAGTCCACACCGCCAGGTCCTGCAGCCACAGACATCTGAAGACTCCCCACTCAGGGGAAGCTGCCATCAGAGACGGTGGAGGCAGACCCTGAAGCAGACAAGCCGTGCTGGGCAGAGCAGCTGCCCCAGGGATGGCGCTGCACGGGCTAGCCTGGGCAAAGCAGCTGCCCCAGGGATGGCTCTGCACAGGCTAGCCTGGGCAAAGCAGCTGCCCCAGGGATGGCGCTGCACGGGCTAGCCTGGGCAAAGCAGCTGCCCCAGGGATGGCGCTGCACGGGCTAGCCTGGGCAAAGAAACTCTCCTCTACCTCGAAGACCTGCTGCCAGGCCGGAGATCGGGGAATCCTGAGAATCCAAGTCCTCAGTGTCCCCAGTCTCTCCATCCCAGGATTTCTTCCCACTGCGGCCTTGACCGCGGATGCCAAGGCTGTGCCCTCACCTCCTCTGCAGTTCCGCCATGATGATGATTCCACTCTAATATGATCATCGCATCTGCGCCCAGCTGCAGAACACACTGCCATGGAACCTCCCGCGTTTCGTGATGTGCCCTGAGCTGGCATCTGGCTGCCCAGAACCTAGCATTCTCTGCTATGAAGGCTCCTACGGAAGATGCCAAGAGGCAGCCAGCGCCACTACCCTTCCATCACCACAGGCCACACTCTCTCAAGAGCTACAGCCACCATGCTGGGGCTGCCTCCCTCCTACCTGGAGCTCACCCCAAGCTGCCCCGTAGGAGTCCTACAGCTGGTCCGCTAGAGTACAGGGGCTCCTGATGCCTTGCTGTCCACTGCTGGAGGGGCCCTTGCTGCTGCCATCTGAGGGTGAGCAAGAAGGTCTCAGGACATGTTCTCAGGGCGGCTTGCTAGGGCCACTTCCAGACCAACAACATGGTCTGTGTTCTGCCAAACTGGGAAAAACAACATGAGCGTAAGGAGCTGGCAGGAGAAGACTTCAGAAAACCCAGAGCAAAGCCAGAAAAAGGAACGGTGACGAGAGAGCTGGCCAGATCACTGAGCTCGGCAAACAACTTAGTTCTGCTAAGAGCCCCGAAGATTCAGACAGAACACACTTTAGAACCAACTGACTGACAGGGAGCTGAGGCACGACAACGCCACACCAGCCTGGACAGCACACTCTTCGGGAAGCCTTCACAGGCCGGTTCAACACCCAACGTCTACACCAATTCTGAGAAATAAAGCTGAGGATGTGGGAAAGCACTTGAGTCAGAACAAACACCCAAAATAAAAGAAGTGGGGGCACATGGCAACAGGGCTACAGGCCAGGGGCAGAGTGCTGGCTGAGCATGGCCTAGGGCCCCAGCAATACAGTAATCATAATAATAACCAGCACCTACATGGAGGCTCACAGCCATCAGGAACTTCTGTTCCAGGGGCTCTGATGCCCTCTTCTGGCCTCTGCAGGCACTGCATACACATAGTACACGTGCATGTATCTAAGCAAAACACTCGCATATAAAATAAAAGCAAGTAATAAAGTAATTAATTAGGATTAAGAAAATCGCCGGGCGGTGGTGGCGCACGCCTTTAATCCCAGCACTCGGGAGGCAGAGGCAGGCGGATCTCTGTGAGTTCGAGGCCAGCCTGGTCTCCAAAGTGAGTTCCAGGACAGGCGCAAAGCTACACAGAGAAACCCTGAAACCCTGTCTCGAAAAACCAAAAAAAAAAAAAAAAAAAAAGATTAAGAAAATCAATAATTATTAATTAATTAATCCAGGCTGGTCAGGAACTTGTCATCCCACTCCCACCTCCTGAGTTCCAGGACAGCAGGCATGCACACCCCCACTCCAGTTTATGGGGCTACTGGAGAGCCAATCCAGAGCCTAGTGCATGCTGGGAACTCTACCAGCCCAGCCCTGATAAGCCTGTGCTGAATCCCGTGTAAAGCATCCATCTAGGCTGAAGCCACAGTTCTTCTGTCTGCCCAGTTTCACACCACGACCTGGATCACAAGAAGACTTTCAACACAGACCCTACAAATTATCATCCTTCAAACCCATCAAACTCCTTCCCTCCAAAAAAAAAAAAAAAAAAAAATGCTGGGCCTCTGCATCCAGCAGTGGAGACTGAGTCACTGGAAGTGACTGTGACACCCATCATCCACCATCAGGGTGAAACACCAGGTTCCTGGAATTGCTTAGTCCTAACACTAGCTGGAACCACCTTTCTTCCAAGCCCCAGGTTACAGCCAATCCACTCAGCACAACGTTCCAAGTCACGATTTTTTGTCCTCTTAGGCTTTTTGGAGATGTCCTGCCCGCTGAACTCCCACAGACACCACTACACTGAACTCTTTGCCTAACTCTTCTGAAAACAAAGTAGGCAAATAGACACAAACTCACAATGCACAACCTTGCCTGGCAGGATAATAATTACAGTTCCAGTGTGGCTAACTACCTCTAAAAACATAGTCTAATATAAAGATACTGTTTGACTATGGCATTACATCACAGTGAATACATTAAGTACCACTTACTCCACACATCTGTTTGAAGCGCTTTACGCGTATACATTCACTCAGTCTTCATCTTCCTGACAGCGCTGTGTGACAAACTTCTGAACCTCCTGTGGTAGAAAAAAGTCAACAGCAAGGCTAAGAACCTCCAGGGTTCCACAACAGAATCTCAAGGCCAGGGTTCAGGGCGTAGCAGTCTGGTTCTTCAGATGACAACCCATCCACACAGGCTAGTGCAACCAGGAGGCCTAAGTCAGGGAAAGTGATTGCGATGAAAATCAACCGTGTGCTTTATTACCATGAATAGCCTTGAGCTCCGGAACACACAAAGTTCAGTTCAAGGACTTAGAACATTTGGTCGGTTTAAAAGAATTGAAATGGACATGTCCCAATCTCGACAACATCCACAGACCAGTAAGTGACAGGGCCCTTCTAGACTGGCACTTCCTAATTAATGACACCAAACCATTATTTGACTCTCAGAACTGGATACTGTTCCCACCATCGGGAACGCATCTCCCAACTATCCTGAGCTCCCGGTCCACGCTCAGAGCCAATGGGTCGTGGGCCACCCTCCTCACCATGTCCCTGGAAGCCACCGGCCCGGGAGAGGCAAGGTGCAAGACTTCCCGGGGAAGACTGGAATCCCTCAGCGCCCGGTGAGAGCAGGAAGCAGAGGTCCTGCGAGGCGCACGGGCCCGGGGGAGAGGGCACAGATGGGGACTCATTGCAGCCAGCGCTGCGGCGCTCCTGCAGATCCCCGGGTTCCCCGAGCCCAGCCCTGAGGCCCGCCCGGCCGGCCCGCGCTCACCTCGGAACCGGCCGCCTCCCGCTCGGCCCCGCGTTCCGTCACCGGCTCTTGCCGCGGGCCGTGAGCCACGGCCGCCCGTGTCGGGTCGCGTGGAGACGGGAGGCAGCCGTCAGCACCAGGTCGGCGGGAGCCAGATGGGAAAGCGGCGCAGGCCTCTAGCTCCGGGCAGCTGACACGGCGCGCACTGCGCATGCGGAGAGGTCGTGCCGCGCCCCCGGCTGGACAGGAGGAGTCAACGCAGGCGAGCGTCCCTGCCCTGGCTCAAAAGCGTGCCCAGAGAGAGAGCCAAAAGGCAGGCACCGAGCTCCAGGGGTGAAACTGTCAAAAGCCGCAAGCATTTTGGTCGGGCACGGTGGCTCATACCTGTAATCCCAGCACAACAGGAGGATCACCCACTAGTTCGAGGCTAGCCTGGACTACATAGTGAGACCACCCCCAACTATACAAAGCATTTTCATGCACACAGGGCAATTTGGCAGTACCCATCAAGCTGTAAAAACGCCCTGGACCCGCAATTCCAACCAATCTTCTAGGCAGTTTACCCTACGGGAAGTCTCTCCATTTCTTGAAACATTCACCGCACTGTTTCTAATAATAAGACACTGGGGGCAGTGAAATTAATTAGGAAATAATTTGAGGATGCATACCTGTCAGCAAGGTAATATCTTCAAGACATGCTAACAAGAAACCAGTGTCCTTAGCAAGGGGCAAGCTCAATCACTTTTGGGTAAAATGCGCTTGTGCGGAAACAGGAGAAAATGTGTAAGTGGATGCTTGTGTCCAGGCATAAATATAATATTTTTCTGGAAAAAAAA
>CABHPP010106680.1:0-18815 GCA_902168425.1 Peromyscus attwateri
CTCTCTCTCTCTCTCTCTCTCTCTCTCTCTCTCTCTCTCTCCCATTTTTTTCAGTGCTTGGATCAAACCTGCTGTCTTGTATGTGCCTCTGAGCTACATTCCCAGCTCTGACCACGTACTCCCATCGTGACAAAGCCTAGGTGTTTAGAGTTGGGGTTTGTATGCAGCTGAAGGCTGATAGGGCACCAGAAGACCACATTAAATTAAACTGTTATTGCTGTGACGGGCTGTCAGTGCCCGCTCAAGTCATAAATACACACACAATTCACAGACTACCACAGGTTTGTAGTCAACAAAATGTGTTCTTACCTTTGTCATGGAAAGATACCAATTATTCCATTACAATCAAGATTTTTAACATAATTTTGTCTTGTTGGCCATCAAATTTGACAGCCTTTTGGACTCATTATAGTTCTTGTAGCTTTTTATGAATTTCTGTTTATTACAACCAACTTCTTGAGGCAATATGAGGACACAGAGCTAAGCCCTGGATTTTATGTATCATGTACAAGCAAAATAACCAAGTGGTATATGATAAATTATTGCTGTTGTGAAAAAAGGTTTTAAAAATGTTTCTGTTTGGTGCTATAAACTGCTATCACTTAAACCAAACTAAAGATTCTAAAAGCAATATCTAGATTGTAGTATCGTACATGTGTAGGTGAGCAGTGCTCATCCATTTTATAGTTAGGACCACTTTACACTTCTAATAACTACTGAGGTCCCCAAGGAGCAGTATGTATTGATTTGCTTCTTTTTGAGACTCGTGTAGCCCAAGCTGTCTCAAACTCCCTATGCAGCTGAGGATGACCTTAAATTCCTGATCCTCCTGCTTCTGCTTCCTGAGTTCTAGGATTATAGGTGTGTGCCACTACACCCAGTTTATGCGGTGACAGGCAGGGGTCAAACCCAGGGTTTCACGCATGCTAAGCAAGTAGTCTGCCAATAAAGCCACATCCTCACCACACACTGGTCACTCTTAGCACAGCACACAGGGGACTAGGGGATGTGACTTGGCAGAGAGCACATTCTTAGCATTGGCAAGGCCCTGAGTTCAATCCCTAACATCGGAAATGAAACCACAGGCAAGCACATGCTCCGTTAGTCATCAGGGCTGCAGTGACATCACATGCCAACCTGCTTCTGGAAAACTCCACTGTGCATTCCGCAACCGGCGCGGAAAGGGCAAATGACATCTTACAGTATTCAGAAAATGGTCCTGACTTCTTAGATCCCCGTGGAAGGGCTCAGTAGCTGCCAAGATACTTAGACCACACTTTAGAAATGCCTGTGTGAGCACTGTAAAGGGCTGATGTGCCCGGACTTATAAACGTACAAATAAAAGAATGATAAGAATTTATCCTGAGCCAGGTGTGGCGTAAGTGCACCAGTAATCCCAGCGCTTGGACAGCGAAGGCAGAGGAATTGTGAGTTTGAGGACCCTGCCTCCAAACAAAACAAACAACAAAAACCACAGCACTGGATGATAATTCCTCAATGGTCACATGAACCTTTGTGAAAGCCGTTCTGACCCATCACATAGCCAGAGCATGCCCCGAAGCAGGAAATGATACTGCATTAGGAAGGAGTCGGACCCTTGCCCGCTTCTAGGAGGAAGGCTTAGCCGGGTAAGTTAGACGCATAGCTTTGTTTTGTAGGATTTTCTTTTCTTTTTTTTTTTAATTAGCATAGACGTTATTAGATATCATTATGGCATTTTTAAGCAAGTGTGTTTCCTGCTTCTCCTCCTCACTCCACCCCGTCTCCCTTCCCCCACCTCTCGCTCCCCCTCGCCTTCTCCCCAAGCCCAGATTCTTCCTTTTCTTTGTTCTATGTGTTTTTGCACACCTCCGATCTTCCTCATCATTTCTTCTTTTTCCTTTCATTTTGGAGATTATAATTGCATCGTTTCTCCTTCCCTTTTCTCCTCCAAACCCTCTTTGCTTTCTTTCAGATTCAAGGCCTGCTTTGTTCTTTAATTGTTGTCCATACTTGATATATAAAATCTGCTGCTCGGTCTGTGCCATGCCTCTTGCACGCGTGTTTTCAGGGCTGACACTCGGTGCTGGATAACCACTTGGTGAGTCTTCTGTGGGGAAGACTGCCTCTCCCAGCCCCTGCATTCCTTGGTTGCCTGCAGTTCTTTGGGGTTTGCCTTGTGGTCTCTCCCCGTCCACTTTAGCAGTCCAGTGTTGTCTCACATCTGGGCAGTCATGTTGGTGAGAATTTGGGGGCATAGCTTCTGACATTCCTAGGAGAGACAGTCTCACAGCAAATGCTCTGGTCCACTGGCCCTCACAGTCTCTCCACCCCTCTTCCACAGGGTAGAGGGGGAGGGGTGACTAGGACCTCATCGCTTATTCGCTTATTTTCACTCTCTTGGTCTCCTTTCTAGTTTTTTAGGTTTTAGCCATACTTGAAGGGGTGTGTGTGTGTGTGTGTGTGTGTGCCAGAGGACCTTGGGTGTTGTTCCTCAGACACCACTCCTTGAATAAAGTAGGTTGGCTGACCAGCAGGTCCCAGGGTCCACCTTTCTCCAACTCCCCAGTGTTGGGATTGTAAACATTTTCCATCTGCCTGTCTCTGCTTTTGTTTTTTTAAACTTGGATTCTGTCACAGGCTTTTATGCTTGTGTACCAAGTGCTTTATGGACTGAGCAGTCTCCAGCCCCCAAATGTCATTGCTGCTACCTGCCTCCTCCCCTTCCTCCTCCTTTCTGAGACAAAGTCTCACCATGTTGCACCCTGAGCTCCAGGGCTCAAGCAACCCCTCCTGTCTCAACCCCCGAGGAGCTGGGACCGCAGATACACATCAGCACACCCAGCAAAATGGGTGTTTTCATCATCGGGTCTACTTTGAAACTTCCTGGCTCCACAAATCCGTCCCCCACGCGGCAGGAACAAGATTTCTCAGAGTGCTCTGCAGCCTTTTGCTTTGGACGTGGGGTGAGAGATGTGGAGAAGCGCCCTGCTGGGGTCTGACTGCCACTGGTCACGGGAGTGGATGCCCACGGTCTAGGCCATACTGCCTCCTGAGTGTCAGCCTCTCCATTTGTCTCCTGAGTGTGAGCGTGCTTGAGACATGGCGGAGCACTGGTCAGAGTGGGAGCCTGTCTGGTCTGGTATGGGAATGGGACACAGAGCCACAGACCCCATCACCAAAGAGAGCTCAGAGGCAGGTGGCTGGCACCAATCACGTGGCAGATCTTCTGTACAAGACGCTCTTGGCTTATCTGGGCCCTTCTAGGACCTTGAGGAGACTTTAACTGCATTCCCATGGCCATGGGGTCTTGTAAACATTGTCACTTGTCATTTGTATCTGTGAGAGTTCACCTCAGACTGTTCAAGCTTTAGACCTGCACACCGGGACTCTTCTTGGAAAGAGCACTGAATTTGTTAGACTAACTGTGTGATCCCAGACTCAGCAGCTGCAGCCTATTACCTGTTGGGTTGTTCAAAGACTTGACACACTTTGGGCTGTAAACTTCAGAGCTGTAGCCCAGCCTCTTAGAGCTCCATTTTCTGTAACCATGACAACCAGACATCCATCCCTCACTGCTTCCCAACTGGGTTCTGTGCATGGCTGAAGGGTGGGCCCTGCCTTACTCACCTTCCTGCCCTGACCCACAATTCACCAGGTGTCGAGGAGACGAGCACCTGCCTCCAGGCTGTGCTGATGAAGGTGGTTGTCACATGTGCTTTGGAGGCCAGCAGTCCAGTGGTGGAGGCTCCACCACTTGGAACCAGGAAACACAGGTAAGCCACTAACGTACACAGGGAGCTGTGACGCTTCTAGCTCCTTCACCATGTCGTTCACAGGATCTGACAGGCTCACCCGTGGAAGGCACTTGACACAGGGCAACAGAAAGCACTTAGTAAATGCTAGGGATTACTCACAGTCCCAGGCATGCAACTTTGCTTGTGGACAGAGAGATTTCTCATAAGTCAAGTTCTAGCTTGGCCAGGGCAAGGACGGTATCTTGCTTGTGTTCCCACGGTAATGGCCTCCTGACGATGCCAGATGGATCACCCCAGAACGCTTCCCTGCTCCTCCTGTGCTACGTGTGACCCAAGTTAGCCCTAGGCCTTCTGCAGGTCTACACACCACCCAGGGCTGGCTACACGGAGCCCATCCTTCCTCCTACTACAGCATCCTCCAGAAACAAGCCTGAGGAGCGCTTTCTCTTTTTGTTTTTAAACAATTATTTACAAACCAAACCTGCTAGATGTGAATTTTCCTTTTTTAATGAAATAAAATTCACACGATGTAAAAATTACCCTGTACAGTTCAAGGCTGTGTGTGGCAGTCCATGTGTTTTGAAGGTAGAGGTGGAAAGGTCAAGAGTTCAAGGTAAGCCTCAGCTACATAGCAAGTTTGAAAACAGCCCAGGCTACAGGAGACCCCATCTCAACAAACAAATAAGAATAAATAGATAAATAACAAACTACAGTTAGTGGGTTTGGGTACATCTATACAGTTGAGCAACCATCACTGAAATTTCATTCCAGAACATTGGTCATTACTCTTAAAAAACCCTCCATACACACTGACAGTCACATTCTGGTCTCCTTTTCTCTGTCTCCTAGCAACTGCTTACTTATTGGCCGTCTCTGGATTTGCTCACTCTGAATTTCCCATATACATGGAATCACAGGATATGTGTCCTTTTTGTGACTGGCTTATATCTGGCATGTTGTTATCACAGTTCATCTGTGTTGGAGCACACGCCAGCATTCCCTTCCTCTTTGGGGTTAACTAGTTCACTGTGTGGGGACATCACTATCTATTCTCCTGGTGACAGGCCCTGGGTTGATCCTGCCTATCAGCTATTATGAAAAATGGTGCTATGAACCTTGACACACTGTCCTTGTTTAAGTCCCTGTTTGCAGCTCCTTGCAGCGTGAACCTAGGTGTTGACGTGTCGGATCACATGACCAGGCTTTTTCTTTTTGTAGTTGTTGTTGTTGAGAAATCGCACACTGTTTGAGCCATTGTACACTCCCACCAGCGATGAATGAGGGCTGCCATTTCCCACATCTTGTCGAGGCAAGATGTTTTTGTGTTTGTTTGAAATAGCTGTTTGGGTGGACTTGAAGCAGTAGGCTGTTGTGGTTTCGCTTTGCGTTTCCCTAGTGACGAATGATGCCTGAGTGTGTTCTTGTGGGCTTTCATTAACCATTTGTATATGTATTTTAGAGAAACATCGAGTCAAATCCTTTGCCCACTTTGAAACTGAGTTGATGTAATTGTTGAATTGTAAGCATTCTTTTTTTTTAAGCATTCTTATATATTTTAATATATTAAACGTATGATTTGACAATACTGTCTCTCATTTTTTGAGGGCCTTGTTGCTGTTTGCTTGTTTGTTTATTTGGTTTGGTTTTTGATAAAATATCTCACGTATTCCAGGCTGGTTTCAAACACGCTATGTAGCTGACTGAGGCTGGTCTTGAACTCCTGATCCCCTGCCTCCACTCCCCAAGTCCCTGGGATTATAGGCTTGCACCTTTTACTCTCATCACAAGTTTTCTCTCTTTTTTTTTAAAAAAATTAAGGGTTGGGGATTTAGCTCCGTGGTAGAGCGCTTGCCTAGCAAGCGCAAGACCCTGGGTTTGATCCTCAGCTCCAAAGGGGGAAAAAAAAAGATTAAAAAAAATTTAAAAAATTTTTTAGTTATGTGTATGTCTGTGTGGGTATGTGCACGTAAATGCAATGCCCTTGGAGGCCAGAAGAGGGAGTTGGATCCCCTAGAGCTGAAATTCCTGGTAGTTATGAGCTGTCCAACGTGGGTGCTGGCATAAGAAATACCAAATATAAGTCTCTTCTATCAAGTACTATCAAACTTGTGTTTACAACAAGGAATTTAAATCTTTTTCTCTTCTTCACTTCGTAAGACTTTTATGCAAATGTGTCAACCAACACACACACACACACACACACACACACACACACACACACACACCTGCACCCCTGGTAAAAATCTTTGTTTACACAAAAGCCTCTGCTAAACTCTAGGAATTTGATGGCCTGGAGCTGTGACTCCCTTTTCCCCTCCTCTCTCATTTCCTGCTTGCCAATCCTTTTGAGAGTAGCCAGTCGGATAAGATTGAAGTGGGACCCCAGCTAACTCAGGAAAGGACACAGTCCCCACCAGGGTTAAAAAACAAAACTGAGTGCACTTCCTGTCTCTATCTGCTCTCCCAGACCTTTGATCAAGAATCAAGTCTCCTTATCCAGGCACCTTAATTGGAGCGGAGGTCTCTTTCTTGCTAACTTGGACTTACCTTTAACACTGGGAGCTGAATTTAGGTCCTCTGGAAGAGCAGTGTTTGTTTGTAAACACCAAAACATCTCTCCATCCCCCCAGTGTTCTTTTTTGTTTAATTTTTGTGGTGCTGGAGAAGGAATCCAGGGTCTTGCCCATGCTAGGCAAGTGCTCTCCTAATGTCCTACATCCTCAGCCCATAAAAGTTTTTAACTCTTTATGAAATCTAACTCCTCCTCTTTCTTGTGTCTTAGATGTCTAAATTGCCCAAATTACCCAATTCAATGTCTCTGGGCTGCCAATTTGATCCCACCTTTTTTATTCTATTTCCATAGTTTAGGTGCTTGATAGATAGTCCTGTAGTCAATTTTAGTACCAGGAAGTATGACTCCTATATCTTTGTTCATTTTCAAAACTGTTTTGGTCACTTTGCAACCTTATTTTATGTATTTGTTTTTGTTTCTTTTTGCATCGCTGAGGATCGAACCCAGGGCCACCCACATGATAGGCAAGCAAGCACTCTGCTTTGAGGCATGCTCTAAGTTGCCCTTTCGGCCATTCTGAAGCTTGAACCACTTACCCGGAAAGGAAATATACATGTACCTATCAGCAAAATGCTCCATATTCAACTTAACCCCCAACTACCAGCTCTCCTAGGAAGCGCATCCCAAACTCTCTTTATGGCCTTCGCCTTTCTCCTGATATCCTGCTAATGCTCCACTCATGGGGGCTGAGGGCTTCGTACTCACACAAGGATGCCGGGTCACTGGTGTCACAAAGAGACGAGCTCGGCTAGGCAGGGGTAGTTACTCATTTGGAAGTGTTTCCCTGGCCCCTGACAGGGAGCCTGGGGCTGTGGTGGGGCTGAGGATATGCCAAATGAATGAATGAGTGGATGAATAAATGATTGACACTGAGTCACTCACACAGTTCATATTCTCATCAGAGCCTGGGCAGACGTCCTTAACAAAGAAGGACTTAGCAAACACGTTCATTAAGTCCGCGGCTACACCTCTATTGACAAGTGTAATGATACGTTGTTTCACCCGAGGTTTCCTTGGTTTATTATAGTCATTATAATGTCCGTCAATAGGAGAAAAATGTGCCCAAATTACTCGAGGAATTATGTATGAATTGCATACTCAGGCATTTCACAGCCAGGGCCCACCCTCAATCAATACTGCAACACAATAAAGGCTCTTATCAAAGCATTGGATCTTGCTTAAGACAAAAGATTATCAGCCTCCAAATTAGCACTGCAAACAGGACTCTCCATTAATCTACTAATGATTTCCTTTGTTTAGAGGGGAAGGTCCTAGTCACTTCTAATATTTGCTTCACGGATGCATGCACATGCTTGTCTCTTAATCCTCTTCAGAGGGCTGGGGTCACAGAGCTCTGCCCTGGAGGGGACGGCCCAAAGCACTCTTCTGAGTCAGTGGGGCAAGTGCTGGGCTGAGGAGGGGTGGGCAGGGAGGTGGGGAGATGTAAGGCCGTGTTGAACTGAGCCTTGAAGCCTGCCTGGGATTTCCTGAGGACTGGAGGCTCCAGTCAGGGACAGTGGGCAAGGTGTTCCAGGCAGAAGGAACACCCAGGGCAAGGGGAGTTCACAGGAACACACTGGACTCTGCCGCCGTGTGCCCACGCTCGGTGCATCATCTGCGAGAATCAGGCAATGGTTAAGTCTGAAAGCTGTCATCTGTCTACCTGTGGCTGTCCTTGCCTGAATCCCGCCATGCAGGCTCTCTGCCCAGCCTTGGCCTGGGCATTTCCTTCAGGGTCCTTCTGCCTTGCAAACTCACTCAGCTCAGATCCCAGAAAGCCCGGCGAACCAAGCCACAGGCCATGGATCCTAGGAAGTGCTGTCACACACAGAATTTTCCACTTGCCCCATGGGGCCTTCAGCTGACCAGCCAGGCCAAGAGGGCAGGGAGGGCCTCTCCCTGCTGCCTTGGATTTAATGCCTTGCTTAGAAGCTGTGCTTTCTTCCAGCAGCCTAGCCTTAATCGATCAACTTAGAATGTCAATTTGTAATTAAAGCTTACAGACATACATTAAAATGCACATGTCATTAGTGGGTAACTTGATGCGGTTTTCCCAGCCCGATGCGCCCCTGTCACCAGAACGCTTGTCCAGACACAGAACACTAGCAGCACCCTAGATTCTTGGTCCCCTTCCAGTCCCCACCTTCCCTAAGGGTAACCTTTTCCTGCCTTGTGACCTCAGATGTGGTCCCTCAGGTGCCATCTACCTCTCTGTCTGTCTCTCTGTCTGTCTCTGTCTGTCTCTGTCTGTCTCTGTCTCTGTCTCTGTCTCTGTCTCTCTCTCTGTCTCTCTCTCTCTCTCTCTCTCTCTCTCTCTCTCTCTCTCTCTCTCTCTCACTGGCCTGGAACGTACCTAGTGGGCTAGACTGGCTGACCAAGGATCATGCTTCCTCTGTGCTTTTGTCTGTTTGTTTTTTTTTTACAAGGGTTCTTGGGATCGAACTCAACTTTCCATGCTTGCAAAGTAAGCACTCTTTATCAACTGACCTATGCCCTCAACCCCTGACTTTTTATTTTTATGACAACGTCTTGCTGGCCTGAAACTTCCTTCAGCCTCTGTTGACTACAGCCTGGGGCCACAGTAGGCATCACCGCCCACCCACCTCCAGCTTTGGCACTTACTCATTTCTAAATGATTTATTTCTTATTTTGATTTATGAATATGTGCGTGTGGCTGTGTGTGCTGAGATGCATCATGTGTGTGCAGGTGCCCGAAGAGGCCAAAGAGCATTGGAATAGGCAGGGGTGAGCTGCCTGATGTGGGTGCTGGGAAACAAAGCCAGGGGTCTCTGCAAAAGCAGTAAGCATCCTTAACCACCAAGCTGCCTCTCTAGCCTCTAGATCCAGTGTCAGCCATGATTAATGTGTTTCCCTATTTCTTGTTAGCTAGAAGACGGTGGAGCAGGCTCAGATCTGTGGCAGATAGCAAGCTGAGTGGCCCGAGGTTGATAGAACTGAGGCTCACTGCTGTTTGATTACAGCTTCAAGTCAACGCAACCTTCAGAGCCTGGAGCTCTCAGTGAAATTTGGCAAACTCTGAGTGATCCCTCCTCCCAGCCTTGGGGCAGCTGAGCTGGACCACTGGCCAGACGTCTCTAACTTTCCTTGCAGCCCCAAGAAGCCTCAGAGTTTGGGGGTGCCCTGGAACTGACTGCAGAGCTGTAGGGTATGAAGCCCTCCAGCAGGCTCCGCCCCCCCACCCTCACTCTTTGCTCTTTACCCAGCAGTCTCCTGGCCACACTGTTGGGCAGATCCTCTGGAGTGAAGTGCTCCAGGGCACTATGGAAACTCTTGACAGAGCTACGGTTTCTAGAACATGTTCCCTGAAGCTCCAGGCAGCTCTCCCCACTCCAGAGAAAACCCCAGGACGCCTAAGGAACATGACCTGGCCTGACTCCCAGAGCCCTCTGCTTCCTGGTCCTGCCCCTATTTCTACCTATGACCTTAAGATGGGGAAAGTCCAGTGGAGGGACTCGGGGACTCAAACTAGAGAGAGCAGGGACAGGATGGGGCCGAGGTAGACTTCATCAGAGAAAGTGTGTGGGGAATTGTAGACGGATTTTTCTTTAGGCTGCCAACTCACAAAAACCAACACAGACACATTATTAATTATGAAAGCTCAGCCTATAGCTTAGGCTTGTCCCACTAGCTCTTATAACTTAAACTAATCCATTTATATTAATCTACGTTTTGCCTCATGGCTTTTTATCTCTCTTCCATCTTGTACGTCCTGTTTCCTTTCCATGTCCTCTGCAGTCTCTTCTGTGCCTTCTCAGTTCATCTCATCTCTCTCCCTCCTCCCCATCCGGAAGTCCCGCCTAACCTCTTCCTGCCTAGCTACTGACCATTCAGCTATTTATTTATTTATTTATTTATTTATTTATTTATTTATTTCGAGGCAGGGTTTCTCCGTGTAGTTTTGGTGCCTGTCCTGGATCTCGCTCTGGCCTGGTCTCACAGAGATCTGCCTGGCTCTGCCTCTCAAGTGCTGGGATTAAAGGCGTTTGCCCCTGCCGCCCGGCTCAGCTCTTTATTAAACCAATCAGAAGGCACTTTGGCAGAGACACAGCTTCACACTGTACAAAAAGATAATTCCACAATAGGAAATGCAGATACAGAAGGAGACGGAACAGCCCAGGTGGGCGTGCGGCATATTGCGATCTCCATGCTGTATTCCAGGCAGTATATGGCTGTGCAGAGACCCATGCGTCTCCACTGAAGAAATGAAGTGGCAAAAAGAATGATGAGGTTGCGGGGGGGGGGGGGGGGGTGTGTGTGCAACTGGTGGGGCCCTAGAGTCTGACATCAAGGCATATACAAGCCAGGGTTGGATACATCCATCTGCAGAGGTCAGACAGCTGGGTAAGTAGTGACTAGCCCACAGCATTGACTGTGGTCCACTCATAGTCTTCAGGATGCCGTGAAGAATTAAAGTGACCTTAGGGATGCTCCCTGGGATGAAGTGCTCCCCAGGCTGGCTAGGTTAAATGAGACCTTTTCCGAGAGAAAGAGAGAGAGAGAGAGAGAGAGAGAGAGAGAGAGAGAGAGAGAGAGAGAGAGAGAGAATTAAACAGAAATCTGCAGCCCCATTCAATAGCTTGTACCGAACATTCACATTAGGTGATGTGTTGGAGATGCCAGAGACCAGAGCAGAGTTGAACATAGGGCTGGGACTTGGAGAGCGCTCTAAGAATACACAAGAGGGTGTTCTTGACTCATCAGGAAAGGCTTCCTGGAGGAAGAGAAGGTGGGGCTAGGAGCTAGCCAGAGGGAGGAGGATGTCCTTCTGGAGGAAGTGGCCTCCGTATGCAGCCATGGAAGAGCGTGCAGGGATAGGTGGGGACACAGGCCTCCTGGGCCACTGAGCCCCACTGGAGAGCTGCAGGCTGCTGTGAGGAGAGGGCAGCTCTCTCCACTGCCCCTCTCCCTGCTGTCCCCCCTCTCTGATGGACCCCTCTGGCTGTCCCCATCATGACCCCCTGGCCCTTCTCTGTTCTCCACTAGTCCCTC
The DNA here is from genome assembly GCA_902168425.1 of Peromyscus attwateri. Lineage (NCBI taxonomy): Eukaryota > Metazoa > Chordata > Mammalia > Rodentia > Cricetidae > Peromyscus > Peromyscus attwateri. Next base: position 11,320 of record CABHPP010106680.1, read on the forward strand.
CCTGTCCTGGCCCCTCCAATGCTGCCTTCTCTCAGCGTACCGATAGCTGGCCTCCTCCTCACCTGCAAAGAGCTCAGAAGTCCAGACAGGGAAAAGCCCTCAGCCTCTGCTGCCCACCTTCATAATTCCCCCTCACACGCTCCTACTCTTCCTCTCCCCCCTCCCCCCAAGTCAGCCCTCCCACCACCTGCCTGGGACCAGTCTGTGGTCCAGCCTGGGCTCTGGTGTTCTCCTTGAACAAGGAGTCTCTACACCCTCTGCCTCTCTCTCCAGCAGCCTTCGCCTGCTCTCACCACCACCACTGACCCCTCTGGCACCGCCCTTCTGTCCTGCCTCCCACACACTGCCTTTGGCCTCTGCATCTCCCTGGCCTTCTTTTGCCTGTCCCAGAAGCAGGTCAACATGGACATGCCCAGACGACGTTTCCTTACTTCTCCAGCCTGCGCACCCCCAGAGCTTGCCCTATCAGGGCAAGACAGCAAACCCAGCCATTCCTTATCCCTCCCCTCCCTCAATCCTGATCCCTCTGACCTCCAGGGCCCTTCAGGCTTGGCTTGGATGGCCCCTGAATCCACCACTACGCTTGGGACATAGTGTGACCATGTGACGAGTTCAATACAGCACACTCTTTGTTCAACTGTAAAACAGAATAACCCAGAATCTGCCATTTCAACTGTCTTAAAGTAGACGGCTCATTGTTATTCAGTAAGTCTACAGTATGATGCAACTATTACCACGATGCAGCTCATCACCTCAAGAGGAAACCCTGTTTCCACTGAGCACTCACTCTCTGTCATCCCCCTGCCCCAGCCTCTGACAATCACCTGTCTATTTTATGTCTCTGTGGATTTGCCTGTTTTGGACAATTCGTAAAAGGTGCCATGCAACCTGTCTGCTTCTCCCACTTAGCATCTTCCTCCTAATCATCTCTTATTTTTTGAGATTATAAGATAATTACATCGTTTTCCCTGTCCCTTTCCTCCTCCCATATGCCTCTCCTTGCTTTCTTTCAAATCTGTGGTCGCCTTTTTCATTAATCATTGCTATGTATGTGTATATGTACATATATGTGTGTCTGTATAGTTCACTTACATGTATGTTTTCAGGGCTGACACTTGGTGCTGGATAACCAATTTGTGCGTCTTCTCTGGGGAAGACTGTCTCTCCTGGCCTCTGGTTCCTTAGTTGCCTGCAGTTCTTTGTGTAAGGTTGAGGGCCTGTGGTCTTTCCCCAGCCACTTCGGCATTATTGTTGTCTATTATTGTCTTCTTTGTTCAGCTCATGTTCAGGCAGTCATGTTGGTGAGACTTTATGGGTGTAGCTTCTGAGATTACCAGGAGACACAGCCTCACAGCAAATTCCCGATCCTCTGGCTCTTACACTCTCCCCACCCTCTCTTCTGCAACGATCCCTGAGCCTTGGGTGAGGGAGTTGTATTGCAGGTGCATCCGTTGGGACTGTGCTCCACAACTCTGTTTTGGCTGACTGTGGTTTTCTGTAATGGTCTCTATTAGTGGAAAAGAAAAATTTCCTTGATGAGGGGTGAAGACTATATTGACCTGTGGGTATAAGGACAAATGTTTAGAGTGCAGTTAGGAGGTTTAGTAAAGTGGAGGTTGTAGGTTCTCCTCCAAGATTTATGACTTCGCCAGCACTGAGAAGCTGGCTAGGTTTCCAGTACTAGGCATGGCTTCCCTCTTGTTGAGCAGATATTAAATCGGATTAGAGAGCTGTTGGTTACCGCCAATGTGTGCGCCACTACTGCATCCTTGGGGCTGCCGTGCCGTGCCGGTCATTGATGTGGTTTGCAGGTGTCAGAGCTGGGTAGTAACGTTGGTTGCTTCCCTCCTTTGGAAGTTTGTGTGGCACCTTCTGGTACCATGAAAGCTAGTCCCCAGGGAGGAGGCTTTCAGATCAGTTCCAGCTCAGGGGCCTCCGGGCCCTGTGTCTGGAGTGCATGGTGTCTTCAGCAAGAGGGACTCACCTTCCACCTCTGGGGGACAACCAGGGCAATAGCAGTAGTCTGTAATGTGTCTGGACAACCCTGACCAAGACTCAAAAGAGGGCTTCTCATGTTGGGGCTTTTGTCAGATAGCCTATGGCTCTTGGAGGGAGAATGGTCATCCTGATGGGAAATTTTCATTTAAACTGTGTGTGTGTGTGTGTGTGTGTGTGTGTGTGTGTGTGTGTGTTGCATTTTAGGTAGATAATGGTGTGATGCATTATGACTTTCTCAGACAGCCTTCCTGCTATTTCATTCTCCTCTATCCTTCTGCATCTACTCCCCTCCTCCTCCCTAATTAGAGCCCCCGTTCTTCCCGTTTCCCATTTGTATTCTGCTAGCTCCCTCTTTATTGACCCCCATGACCCCATATGGTACCTTTTTAGTTTCCTGGTTTCTACAGTGACTCCACACTCAACACGTTTTTAAGTTTCATCCATGTCAGCTGAATAAAATTCTACCGTGTGGGTACACCGCACGCGTGTGTGTTTGTCCTTTCGTGTTTTCTAACTTGAACTAGTGCAAGCAGTGTGCCTACAGCCCTGCATGAGAGTGTGAGTGTGCAAGGAGGGTGGGGTTGGAACGGTCTGCCAGAACCTGGGGTCATACGTTAACTCTGGGATTACCTTTTCTTTTTTTCTGGTAGAAGGCATTGAGACAGGGTCTCATGTGTCAGGGAATGACTTCGAACTCCTGATCTTCCTCACTCCACCCACGTTCTGTAGTTACAGGTGTGTGCCACCGTATCAGCTTACAGTTATCTTGTGTTTAGCTTGAGAATCTATGTAGCCCTGACTGCTCAGTGTGTAGACCAGGCTAGCCTTAAACTCACAGTGATCTGCCCACTTGCTGGGATTAAAGGAATGTGCCACCATTAAAAGATACAACATCCACTTAAAAATGTTTTATCGTGTGTGCAGTTGTCAAACGTGGGGGTCAGAGGACAACTTACAGGAGTCAGTTGTCTTCCACCACACGGCTCCCATAGACTGAAATCAGGTTTTCGGGCGCGGTGGCAAGCACCTTGACCTGCTGAGCAACAGCCCGGCATTCACTTCTAATTGAATTTTTGATTTCGTGCACAAGGCAGGGGATGGGAGATGCTTGAGCGTAAACATGATTCTTTTCCAATATTTACACTTTCATTTAATCTTCTTTTTTCCTGTCTTCTCTCTTTGCTGTTGTTGATTTTGTTTTGTTTTTTGTTTTGTTTTCTGGTGCTGATCTTACGCAGGGTCTCACACGTGCTGGGCAAATGCTTACCACCGAGCCTCATCCTGGCATTTCCATGCCTTAGCAAGCTGAGGGCCTGTATTCATCTCTGCCTCACAAACTAAATGCTCTGTACTGCAAGCCCCGCCCCCAACCATCTGATGGCCAGAGCCTAGACCAGCACCTGACCTATGACTCGAGCTCAGGAAACATTTGTTGTGTATCTAAGTAAATATAATGAACTGTCTCAATGTCCTAAAGTCATTAGAAAACAGCCACCCACCAGCTAGAAACGGAGTGAATGGGCCAACATTGTGGCCAGAGGTGAGTGGTTCCATAGGTTAAAAGGACTTCCCAGAGCCACACAGCCTTCAACCCTTGGGAAGACCTTGGAGGGCTAGAGTGGCTTCAGGCCCCACAGCCGAGCAGGCCCCCATGCCTTCCATCACTGGAGAAAACAATGGTCCCTCCATCTTCAGGTCAATGTTCAGCCCCAAGCCAGCCTAGGGGCCCCCAGGGGCCTCGCTCTTCTGTGAGGGACAGCGAGGGTCCCTGCTTGAGGTAGAAGGGGACTGCCGAGAGAGTGTACAGATTGCAGGCTGATAGTAAACTGCTGAAAAGGAGCTGAGGGGTGGGCCTGGGCCTCAGTGGCCCTTGTGGGAGCCAGCACAAGAAAGAGGCAGGGGCAAAGGGATGGCGGGTGGCCTGCAAGCCAGGGCCACTGCAGTGGCTGAGGTCTTTCCATAGGTATCTACCTTGGCTGTCCCACAGTCGAAGCGTTGTGGGGTCAGAGCCTGTCCTGGGTGAGGATAAGAATGTGACAAGTGTCCAGGCCTCAAAGGGGTGGGGACAGAAGCTGCCTGACTAAGTGGAGGAAGGAAGGCTTCCCGGAGGGTGTCAGGGTGGGGTGGGGTGAGATCCAGGAAGAACTCGGTCTGAATTATAGCTACTTCCTAGCTGTCTGACCTTGGGCAAACGTGTTCATTCTACAAACATTTTTCCAGCGTTTATTCCACGCCAATCATGTGTAACACTTTAGGACAACAAAGGTAGGTTGGATACGGCTTCCGTCCTGAGAGCTTGCAGCTCATCCGGGAAAGCACACACTCTGTCGCTGCTGCTGGACTTGGGACAAGGGATGTGGCCGTGGGGGGCAGAGGAGGTGGCTGCCAGCTAGCGCCTTCAGTCTCCTAATCCAGATGTACTGTCCCACCGCACCTTGTCATTGAGAGGACAGAGGGCCGAGCTCAGTGCCATTGCTAAGGAAGAACAGGCAGGCCGGGGCAGAGGCTTTGGGGGTGACACTGGGAAGGTGGGGTGACAGGACAGAGGTGGGGGAGGGAGGAAGCAGGGAGGGAGAGGAGCTTACGGACACCCAACCATGGATGCCGCAGCCGGCACAGGGAGCCAGGGTGGCTCACAGGTGTCCTGAGTGGAGAGTAAACAGGTTCAGGTGACCTTTGCAGACAAGGTCACTGGGTGTGGCTTGTTACCAACTCCTGTTTGGTCATGGCTGTGGTGCATCCTGACTGGCATTCACAGCTCCCCTCTCTCCCTGCAGGTGAGTACACCAGACTCCCTAGGTCAGCTGGTGGTGGAAACGGGCCTGAGAAGGAAAGGTAGAAACTTAGGGGAGCAGCGGCACTCATCAAGGGGCCCTCAGCTCACTGGGCCTCCAGATGCGATGGGTAAGGACACCAGGGATTAGGAAGAGTTCAGAGCCGCCAAGGGAGGACCAGGAGCGAGAGATAAACCTGTCTGCAGCCAGCTGCCCCTCCTCTTGCTGGGGTCTGCACACACCTTCTCATCTGGAATGTCCAGCAGTGTTTCTCAAACTGAATGACAGCTGGAAATGGCTGATAAAATCAATTTCGTCTTGATATGAATCACTTACTTTTTGGTAAACCGGAATTCAGAATATCACACTTCGGAATGTTCCCTGAAATGTTAGTTTCACCTGTCTTTTCTAAGCATGCATCACGCACCCCACTATTTGAGAGGTAGTATTTACGGGTTAGAGTCTCAACCAGAAGACTGGACAGCAGGACCTGGTGTGAGACAGTGTTGACACACGGTCCATGAACACACACAGGGGTTTGAGACGAAGAGGAGAGAGCAGACTCCTAAGTCCAAGGCCCTGTGGATGGTGGGAAGCCGTGGAAGGTTGGGTGAAAGGCCAATTTCTGTGTCTTAGCCAGGCCCCCCCACACCCCCCATCCCCCTACCCTGCAATGGGCGGGACAGAGGCCACAGGACCTGCACCCTTTCCTGCTGCTGCTGGGCCCTGAGTCAGAGCCACAGGTGAGAGTGAGAACTGGTGGCTGCCCTCCCTCCTCACCAACCTCGAGATCTACTCTGGAAATGGCGCTACCAGGACACATCCATGAAAGTCATCTGAGGATTTAGGATGTAGCTCAGACATCCCCAAGCCTTCAAGGAGACAAAGAACTTTTTAGAATACATTTGATAGATATCAAATATTGCTTGGACTATCCTTTTTTTTATTTCTATTTTTATTTTTTTGAGACGGAGCCTCACTATATATGAATAAGAATGGCCCAGCTGGGAGGTGGTGGCGCACACCTTTAATCCCAGCACTTGAGAGGCAGAGGCAGGAGGATCTCTGTGAGTCCAAGGCCAACCTGTTCTACAGCATGAGTCCCAGGACAGGCAACAGAGAAACCCTGTCTCAAAAAAAAAAAAAAAAGGAACAATCCTCAGAGGCTCATGTATTTGAATGCTTCATCAGGGAGTGGAACTCTTTGATAGGATTAGAAGGATTAGGAGAAATGTAGCTTCGTTGGAGTAGGTGTGGCCTTTTGGGAGGAAGTGTGTGGCTGGGGGTGGGCCCAGTCTCCCTGCAGCCTGTGGAGCAGCATGTAGCTCTCAGTCACTGCTCCAGAGCAGAGTATGCCACTGTGCTCCCTGCCAGGACAAAGTGTCGACAAGCCCCCAGTTAAACGCTTTCCCTATTGACTTGTGTTGGCCATGGTGACTTGTCAGAGCAATAGAACAATGGCTAAGATACTGTGTAGCCCTGGCTGGCCTGAAACTAACTATGTAGACCAGGCTGGCCTTGAACTCACAGAGATCCACATGCCTCTGCTTCCCACACTCGGCAGGGCAGGTGGAAGACTACCAGCTCCTTTTCAAGCTACTAGCAAAGGACACACTAACAGTTATAGACTCATCTAGTGTTGGGGGCCCTACCTCTCTTTTTCCTCTTGATTTTATTTATTAATTTTTAGGCAGGATGTCACTATGTAGCTCTAGCTGACCTGAAACTTGCTATGTAGAACAGGCTGGCCTCAGCCTCACAGATACTGGTCTACCTCTGCCTACTGAACACTGGGGTTAAAGGCATGTGCTACCAAACCCAGGCCATCTTGACTATTTTAAGGGATGAAATGAGGTTCACTTTCACAGAAAACAAAAAACAACAAAACAAAACAAAACCTCCCTTGAGGGACTAGGGATAGCTCCCATGGTTAAGATACATACTACTCTTGCAGGGGACCCAAGTTCAGCTCCCAGCTCACACATAGGGCATCTTACAACTCCTGTAACTCCAGCTCCTCGGAATTCGACACCTGTGGCCTCTGGGGACACCTGCACGCGTGTGTGTGTGTGTGTGTGTGTGTGTGTGTGTGTGTGTGCACACCAATACATAGTATAAGAAAAACTTTCATTTTTTTGTTTTATTTTATGTGTATGGATGAAGGTTTTTCCTGCAAGTATGTCTATGCACCACATGCATGCCCACTGCCTGAAAAAGCCAGAAGAGGCCATTGACCCCCTGGAACTGGAGGTACATGGTGTGAGCTGCCATGTGGGTGCTGAGAATTGAACCCGGGTCCTCTGGAAGAGCAGTCTGTTGAGCCATCTCTCCAGCCCCAATAATTATTTATTTTAAAGACAGGGTATTTCTATGTAGCCCTTGGCTGTCCTGGAACTCACTCTGTAGCCCAGGCTGGCCTCCAACTCAGAGATCCTCCTGTTTCTGCCTCCCGAGTGCTAAGATTAAAGGCGTGCACCACTATGCCTGGCAATAAATCTTTTTTTTTAAGGCCTCCTAGAGGACTGGAGAGATGGCTCAGAGCACTGGATGCTCTTCCAGAGGACCTGGATTGGATTTCCAGCACCTACATGGTGGCTCACAACCATCTATAAACTCCAGCTCCAGGAGACCCAATGCTTTCTTCTGACCTGCTCAATTACCAAGCACACATCTAGTGTGTGTGTGTGTGTGTGTGTGTGTGTGTGTGTGTGTGTGTGTGTGTGT
>CABHPP010106680.1:18825-37372 GCA_902168425.1 Peromyscus attwateri
TGTGTGTGTGTGTGTGTGTGTGTGTGTGTGTGTGTGTGTGTGTGTGTATGCAGGCAAAACATTCATACACATAAGGTAAAATAAATAAATCTGAAAAACCAAAAGGCTCCTTGAAGCCCGACTACTGGGGTTCCTGTTCTGCCTTCCCACTTACTAGTTTTGTGACTTCAGGAAAGTTACCTAACCTCTCTCTGCCTCATTTTCCTGTCTTTAAAAATGGAGATAACTTTTGGCTCATAGGATGTCTGTGAGGATGACAGATAGTGTCTTAGTCAGTGTTCTATGGCTGTGAAGAGACGCCATGACTACAGCAACTCTTATAAAGGAAACATTTAATTAGGCTGGTTTACAGTTTCAGAGGATTAGTCCATTATCATCATGGTGGAAGCATGGCAGCATGCAGGCAGACATGGTGATGGAGAGGTAGCTGAGAGTTCTACATCTAGATCAGCAGGTAGCAGGAAGAGAGAGTGACACTGGACTTGGCTTGAGCATTGAAACCTCAAAGCCCGCCCTCAGTGACACACTTCCTCCAACAAGGCCACACCTGCTCTAACAAGGCCACACCTTCTAATAGTGCCACTCCCTATGGGCCTGGGGTGTGTGTGTGTGTGTGTGTGTGTGTGTGTGTGTGTGTGTTTTCATTCAAACCACCACAGATAGCTAATACTTTTACGAACAGTGCTTGACAGAGTGAGAATTAAACACATTTAATACAGTCACTGCTGTGTTCCCTCAATCCTATGCTGTGCCTTATTTTCTCACTGTAATGTTCCTCACAACTGTGGCCTGTGCTCACATCTGGAAACAGCTGTCATTGCCCGTGCAAACATAAACTTGGCCTGGTAAGTTTCCAGAGCCTTCTCTTTACTACTCAGGTTAATTACCACTTAAAATGCCTTCACACTGGGTGAGCAGCACAGTGTGATCCCAGCACTCGGGTGGCTGAGGCAGGAGGATCGTAAGTTTGAGGTCAGCCTGAGCTCTGTAGTGAAACTCAAATGATAAAATAAGTCTTCAAAATGTTCTAGTACAGACCACTTTCAGATTAGATCTGAGCCCGTTCCACAGGAGAGAATTCGTGCTCGGCACTGTAAACCTGTTCAGAAGCTCATGGCTGGTGAGGTCATAGGCTCTGATGAGGGGAGGCAGAGACTACTACAGCTGTTTTGCTAAATGGACATGATGTGTTAAACTGCATTCTATTTTTTTCCCCCTTTGGTTTTTCCAGACAGGGTTTCTCTGTGTAGCTTTGGCACCTTTCCTGGAACTCACTCTGTAGCCCAGGCTGGCCTCGAACTCATAGAGATCCGCCTGTCTCTGCCTCCCGAGTGCTGGGATTAAAGGCGTGCGCCACCACTACCTGGCTAAACTGCATTCTAAATGCCTCTGTTTATAGCCATAGATCCTTGGTCAAAGAAGTTTCTTGATGCAGTGGGCAGCGGTTAATGCAGAGACTTACAACTCATCAAAATGTGGAAAAGAAGTAACTGGGGTCTGCTCGGCCCTAAGTGGATCACCTGGACTATAGCATTCCCTCCAAGGCTCCGGCAACATCCTGAGGATGGAAGGAATGCTGTGAGACACCGTCGCCTTCTGGACAGGATGTGGCTGCTGAACCCGTGAACTCACAGCCGGGGAGGTTGCCTGCCTCAGACCTGTACAAGACAGGCTTCCATCAATAGCTAGGGTGGAGCCCATGAGACCCCCCCACCCCAAGGAGCCATGAGTAGTTAATGGCTGCTGGGGGAGAGGAAGCCATATTCCTCAGGTGTGTAGCCATTGGTAAGCTGCCCATGCCCAAGCGAGTGATCTGATGCCCATGCTCAGACAACCTTAAAGGTAGTGGGTCACAAATAAGAACTCACCAAACCAGGAGGTGGGCTTGGGAAGGAAGGGTCGGGTAGCTGAGGGAGAGGATAAATGAGGATGAAACTGTGAACTTATTCGTTCATTCGTAAATTTATAAATAAATAGATTTACACAGCGGTTCAGCATTAAGCAAAGTTATTGAGCACTCAGGAAGATGCAGAAACAGATGAGCCAGAACTCAGCCTTAGTGATTCAGGGATGAGCACAATTCCCTGTTTTCTTGCAAAGCGACAGCCAAGTGTTTGTGGTTACAAAAGGAAGAGCCCACCAGGAGATCAAGCTGTACCGTGTTCTGTGGTTTGTTTCTGAGGAAAGTACAAAATCATCACTGCTCACACCCGAGGTGAGCCAACCCCTGCAACAGCGCTCACAGCAGTGACTGGGGGCTGGAAAGAATTCTGAAGAGAGTAGCAGTCGGGCAGACCACACCTCAGGCCAGCAAGACAGCCCAGTGGGTAAAGTTTGTGCTTACTGCCCACCTGAAGAAAAGTTTGATTCCCAGGGCCCACATAGTTGGAAGAGAGAGCCTATTCCCACAGGTTATCCTCTGACGTCCATGTGCACACACCTGACATACTAAATAAGTAAACGTTTTAAACTCTTTTAAAGAAACGATATATGATATACATCACTTCTTCTGGTGGCATAGAAGCTACTGTGTGTGTTTGGGGAGCTTGGTCGGGAGGACCAGATTCTGTGGCCAGCCTTGGATACAAAAGTGAGACTTCAAAAGCAAAAAGCAGAAGAGGGCAGACTGGAAAGAAGAAAAGAGGGTGTCTTCTCCCAGCCAAACTGGATTCAGGGAAGTTGAACTTGAGAGGACGTCTCTGGGCTCCTGAGCTGTGCACGGTGATTCTGACTTGAAGAATCGATTTCTAAGAAAAGATAAAAGGTTCTTCAGTAAGTGAAAAAGATGTTGGCTGGTGAGGATGCATTTTTAGCTCTCTGGATTTAAGAGCAGTCTTTCCATTGTTGTATTATGTGCAACTTAACCATCAAAAATCCTTTTCAAAACACACTTCAAGGCTGTGAGGTACATTCCCCGCTCATCCAAAACAACACATTGCCCAAACTCTACTTAGCAGTGAATCACAGATACGTAGCTGGCTCCCTAGACCTCTCATGGCTCAGTTAGTGGTTGGACAGACAGACCAAGGCTTCTTAAGCATCTCCCACGCACAAGCCCTTTTTGTCTGAGAAATTTTTCTGTAACCCCAGGTATGTAGGTATGTAAAATAGGCACACAACTCAAACACTTAAAAATAAGAAAACATCAAGAAATTTACTTTAAAAAATTCTTTGATATACATGTAATTTAACCTTATTTGTTGTTGTTTGGTTGGTTTTGTTTTGTTTTGTTTTGTTTGAGACAAGGTTTTTCTTCATAGCCCAGGAACTCGCTCTGTAGACCAGGCTGGCCTTGAACTCACACAGATCCACCTGCCTCTGCCTCCCCAGTGCTGAGATTAAAGAGATGTGCCACCACCACCTGGCAATTTTACCTTTATTAAAGAAAGAAGCAAATTAGCATACTGAGGAAAATGTACTCATTTTACATATAGAATTAAATTTTGGCTAAATATTTGATACTTCAAGATGTACATCTTTAATGGTTTCTAGATTTAGTTACTATTTAGATTTTATAATGGTCAATATGAGAACATTGGTTCATATAAATATGTGGGACAAAACAAGTGGTTTAGCCGGGCGGTGGTGGCGCACGCCTTTAATCCCAGCACTCGGGAGGCAGAGCCAGGCGGATCTCTGTGAGTTCGAGGCCAGCCTGGGCTACCAAGTGAGTTCCAGGAAAGGCGCAAAGCTACACGGAGAAACCCTGTCTCGAAAAAACCAAAAAAAGAAAAAAAACAAACAAACAAAAAAAAAAAACAAGTGGTTTAGAATAAGTTCAGAAATCATTGGACATTCCATCCTCATAGCAAGACAAATTCATTGAGCAATTTTTTTTATGGAAGTCAACCATATAAATAGCAACTTTTGTTATCATCTATCTATCTATCTATCTGTCTGTCTGTCTGTCTGTGCGTGCGCGCGCGCGCGTGCGTGCGTGTGTGTGTGTGTGTGTGTGTGTGTGTGTGTGTGTGTGTTTTGGAACAGAGTCTCATGTAGCCCAGACTAGCTTTGAACTTGTTCTTTAGCCCAGGCTGGGCTTGAACTCCTGGTTCTCCTACCTCAGCCTTCCAAGTGCCAGGATTACAGATATGTGCTACCATGTCCAGTTAAACAGCACATTTTTTTCTTTTTTATTGTGTGTGTACGTGGTATGTGGTTTTGTGTTTGTGTGCGTGTGCACATGCAGCCCCATGTGTTAGAGTCCTGAGATTGACATTGGATACCTTCTTGATTTCTCTCCACTTTCTTTCTTAGGTGGGGTCTTTCCCTGAACCCAGAGCTCACCAATCTAGTCAGCTTGCCCTGAGGAGTCCTTTCTCGGTCTCCCACCCAGTACTGGGATTACAGGCAGGCTACCATGCTCTCCTGGTTGTAATGAGAATATGAGGGATTCGAACGTGTATGACGAGCACTTACCCACTGAACCATCTCCTCAGCCCCCAAACAGCAATTTTCTAAAATCAAACATTCTAACGTGATATATCTGGAATGATACATGCTGGAAAAAGATGGTAGGAAAACACTAAAGTCTTTGTTTTTCATAATTAAACCATTACATTTCTATAAGCACAGAAAAACTGAGTATGTACAGTAAAAACACTGCAATTCACAACACAGCAATCTCAAATCTCACCCAGGTGTTTGGAGCAGGGTTTTACTGGCCTTGGGAGTTGCCACAGGTGCACACAGAGTGCATGAGTTGTGTCCAGAACCAAGGCGGCAGTGAGGTCGCCCGCCAAAAACACTTACACTCCATTAGACATTTGATTTTGAATTAAGTTTTTGGTTGTTTGCACATTCTGAAACCTTTTACTGTTGCCAAATTTGCCATGATCCCCTCATTCAGGTCTGTGGCCCACAATTTAGGAAGCTGGAGGGGACAGGCAAACACAAAAGCAAAAGCAAACACAAGCCGTGGCCTCAGAGAGTACTGCTGCACCCAAAGCCACACAGGAGGCCGGGGCCTGGGCTAGGAACGCTCCTTCCTCCCCGGCTGGAGGGAAGGCCGAGTGCAATGCCAGAGCACCAGCCGAGCAGTTACGGCTGCCCTCCCGCTCCTTCCTGGCTTGGGGCCAGACCAGAATATTCTGACAGCTCCAGAAAGTCACAGTCCCTGTGGGCTTCACGTTCCAGTCTGTGAAAGGAGACCCACAGACAGGTACCATGGTGTCTTGTTTCATCGTGGGAAATGGAACTCAGGGCTTCACATGTGCTAGGCTCTCCCACCGAGCCACACCCCTAGCCCCGTGGAAATATGGATATGTAGCAAAACCCGCACAAATTTGTGGTGAGGTTCCATGGGCCGCACAGAAGCAGATGACATGGTAGACGTCTATTCTGGGTCTATCAGGACACTAGGCTGGTCACAGGCAGTGGTGTCTAGGATCAGAACCAGTGAATGCTGCTCTCATGATCACAAGTAAGGTGTAGACCAGAAGGGGATGTGGCTCACCGAAGGTCACACGGGCAATGGTCAAGGGTGGGTTTGGGGCCACTGTCACAACTTCAGCTCATATAAGGCCTAAGGGTTTTCCGGGGTGGCCTGAGATAGGCAGGGACTGAGGGTATAGAGGGAGGAAGTACATCCAAGATAGCATATATAGGTCAAGATGCAGTCAAGATACATTTTCTGGGTGGGGTCCTCCACCCTTTTGGTGTGCCAAGTCTGGGTATGCTAAGGAGGAAACTGAGTCACAGGTACTCTTCCCAAAACAGGGCTCTACCACCCTCACCTCTGACATTCTCTGGAGAGCCTTGAGTCGGGGAGCGGTGACTCTGAGCAGGGAGCACCTGGGGAGCAGGCACCTTGTGCAAGCCCTAGCTGAGGCCCAAGCCCTGCGAGGCTCCCAGTTCTGCTAGAGCTTTCCTGTGTCAGCGTCATCTGTGGGTTCTTCCTCCTCATTCTCATCTTCCTCCCTACCAGCAGGAGTTACAGGTCATGTGTTCATGTGTGGGGTGTGTGTGTGTGTGTGTGTTACGTATGTGCACGCCTGTTTGTTGTGCACCTTGCTACATTCTGAAAACAAATGTGTGGGGGAAACACCACTGCCACCATTGTCCAGGTGAGGAGACCCGGACTCAGACCCAGGCCTCGGCAGTGGAGGGCGTCATGGAAAACGCTTCACACTAGGTTCTCGGCCCAGCTCAGCCACCAATCTTCTGGGACACCTTGGATAACTAACCGGCCCTCCCTTGGCCTCAGTTTCCCCCCTTTTACCATAGCATAAGTCCCTTCACTCTACACTCATCGGTCCCTCCCAAATTTCTGTTCCTAGGACTCTTGCCGGCCAGGAAGACTAGATGCATTGAGCCCACACGCCTTTGGATTCCCCAAAGAAGGAAGAGGCCTGGGGTGGACCCGTCTTCTAGGCCTCAAGAGCCGAGCAGCTGTGACAGCAGGGTGGCCTCACCTGAACACTGACCAAGCTGAGTGGCACCAAAACTGAAGAGTCACTAGCAGGCACCATGGCTTCCTTGAGCCTACAGGGCTGGCTGTGCCACGGAAATGCCACAGAAATGCCTTCTTTCTGTGGCGAGGGTGGCTCTGAGCTGAAGGGTGGTTAGTATATGGAGTCTGCTGCAGCCTCAGAGACTCTGAATTTGGGGATCTGCTTGCCTCAAAATGCAAACAGCGCTGCGCAATGGCTGACATGCACCTGCGTTCCTCCTGAGAGCCAGACGCTGTATTCATGCAACTCTCTGTCCTGTGAGATAGTTTTAGCATCTCACTGATACAGACAGACCAGAAACGTCCCATCTCAGAGACAGGAGTGAGGGCTGCTGAGCAGAAGCCTCCATCTTCCTCAGGTGATTCCACCACGCAGGACCAGGGTCCCAGGGTCACTGAGCCACCCTGGGCTCCAGGCAGTGTGAGTAACTCTCTGCCTGGAGTTCCTGGGGGAAGGTGAAGCGTAATGACTTATGGGCAGTTAACTGCAAGAAAGCAAGCCCGAGATATTTTTTTTTTTTTTTTTTTTTTTTTTTTTGCCTTGGAAATTTGTCACAGGCCATCCAGTTGTTTTCCATCCCCTTCTAGAAGGAAGACCGTCCAGCCCGTGGAGGGGTAGCTCCGACAGTTCCTCGCAGTCCGTTTTGGATGAGGCATTACCCCTTCCTTGACCAGCCTCTTAGTCCATGAGAAGGTCAGTGGACGCGGTCTGCTCTGCAGGAACTGGTGCTGGTGGGGGTCACTGTGGGGGCTGGGGAGGCCCGGGGGCAGCTCCCTGGGGTAACTGAGGGAACAAACAGGGAAAACAGGGGACGTCAATCCTTATCTGGAATTCATTAATGAGGAGAACATTAGTCAGCTGTGAAGGCCAAGATGGTATGATAGGCCATTGGGTGGGAAGGGGCAGGGGTGGGGATAGGCCACCATGGGAGAGCGTGGTATGGGCAGACACACCTCCACCACCCCACGTGTCCAAATCCAGGCTAGAAAGGCCCTATAAGTGCCCAAGGCCCAGCCTCCGCAGAGGCCCAGAGAAAGAGAGTACAGAAAGAGAGAGAGAGGGTGAGGAAAAGCCACCCCCGGGGCCGGGGCTCCGAAGGCTGAGCAGCATGTGGGAACTCCGATCCATAGCCTTCTCCCGGGCCGTGCTGGCCGAGTTCCTGGCCACGCTCCTTTTCGTTTTCTTCGGCCTTGGCTCAGCCCTCCAGTGGGCCAGCTCCCCACCCTCTGTGCTCCAGATCGCCGTGGCCTTTGGCCTGGGCATCGGCACCTTGGTTCAGGCTCTGGGCCACGTCAGCGGGGCCCACATCAACCCTGCTGTGACTGTGGCCTGCCTCGTGGGCTGCCATGTCTCCTTCCTTCGAGCTGCTTTCTATGTGGCTGCCCAGCTGTTGGGGGCTGTGGCCGGGGCGGCAATACTCCATGAGATTACTCCAGTAGAAATCCGCGGGGACCTGGCTGTCAATGCTGTGAGTAGCCCGAGCTTTGCCCCTTCTAGGAGGGGCAGACGCTGAGAAGCTTTGTGCAGGGTAAGATGTGTGGGACAGGCTGAGTGGGAAAACAGCCTATGACTTGAAACACAGCTACCTCAGGAGAGCTGAGGAGAGAGCCACCCAGTCACCAGGAGCAGAAACCTGGCTGCCACCTGTGGGGCCTTCCACCCAGCACCACCGAGGGAGAGCAGGCTTGGGTTTCTGTCGGACTCCTGAGGAGGACTAGGGTAGAGTGCAGCCGGACAGCACCCTAGTATGGACAAACAGGCCTTTGGGGCCTCGGGAACTTCGGAGTGCAGTTCTAGATCTAGAGAGGAAGGGAAGAGGTATCTCCACAGCGCAGACTGTGTGAGGACTGAACAGTTCCTCATGAGCCAAACACTGACAGCTCTGTAAGGTAGGGGCAGGCTCAAGGCGGTGGGGGGAAAGGGGAGAGGGTGCCACTAAATCCTCAAACCCTGATTCAACTACAAAACCCATAATCTCTCCCTCAACCAAGTGTCCTAAGCATCGTCTGGGCTTTGTCTCGAAAACCACGAAACAGACCTGGGAAGGGAAGCAGTCGATCAAATGTTCTAGAGTGAGTTTGTGCCAGAATTACCAGAACATAACAGAAGCCGGCAGGGAGACTCCTGGAGCTTGCCAACCAGTGGTGCCTTCATGTTATGGTGGTGAACAGCACCTGGGGCACTTTGAGAGAAGATGGAGCCATGGTCCCTCTCCTCTCCAATCTGTGCAGATTTAGGAATCTAGGGATCCCTTCAGCACAACCCGCATTCTGTACCCCTGCCCCAAATCAAGAAAGCAAGAACCTCTCGCCTCCTTCTCCCTCCTTCTCCACCTCCTCAGTCCCTCGGCCCTGCACACACACTCCTCATCTGAAGAAGTGGCTTTCCTCATGAGAGGAACAGAGGCTCTCCAGTTAGGGAACACTCTTCTTCAAGATGAGAAATACAGTGAGACTGGGCACCTAGAGTCAAAAGGCGGTGGGGCCGAGGTGAGAGATGGAGTGTGTCTACTTCTATTGAAAACTAAATGACTCTGTTTTACAGCAGGCAGACAACCAGCTAGAGTCTAAGGAGAACTTCCTGAGAGCATCCCTCAGGCTTTCTCTAGCAGGAAGGCCCCGGGGAACGGCCAACCCTTGTCCTCCATTTCCCAGCCTACCCCGCAGTCAGCCTCTCAGGCTGGTCGTCTGCATGGACCCATCCTGAGTGGGAGAGGGAACCCTGCCTGACTGGAATAGGGAAGCCTAGCAGCCTTTTGCCCTGAGGCCAGAGACCAGTGACCACCCAAGCTGCTCAGTGTTCTCTGAGGATGCCACCAAGAGTCAGCTTGGACCCCAGGAAGTTGCCACTGATGCAGATCTGCCCTATGCCAGGCCGCATGCTATCTTAGTCTTGATACAGCACCGTAAGTTCAGTTCTGAGGTCTCCCCACCCCATAGTTTCAATCCAGCACTCAGTGGGTCCAAATCATGGAGGCAGTAAACAGTTTCATCTAGAAACAGCCCTGGCTATGTGACATCAGACGCACATCTCGACCATCCTCCTCGGACAGCCATTGCCAGCAAGAGTGGGGTTTAGAGGCTCGACCCGTCATCCCCAATCCTCCAGGACTGGTTTAATCATCCACGTTTGCAGAATGAGACACTGAGACCAAACAGTCCCCCAGCAAATCAGAAGTGGCAGTCCCAAGTCCTCTTTCTTGTCTCTAGGAGGCTGTAGCATAGTAGAGGTTGAGGCTAGACCCTAGAAAGACCTTGAAGCACCAGGCTAGGAGCTCAGGACCTAGAGAAGGAGAGTGGGAGCCACGAATTGTCACTGGTACACCCTGTGCAGTGCTCTGCCCCAGAGGGCAGGGTGTGGGGACAGGATGACAAAGCCCAGGAGAAATCCAGTGCTGGGTGCGGCCAGGTTATGAAACGGCCTCTCAGTTCAGCCCCAAGTTCTCTGCTTACCCACAGCAGAGGCTGCAGTGACCACGGGCACCCCACCTTCAGCATTCAACACCCCCCCCCCCAGCCTCCACAGGATGTGCAGGGGGCAGCCCTGGGGACGGAAGTCTGAATGCAATGGAGAGAAGGGAAGGCAGAGGTGACCCACCAGACTATAAGTTCCTTGACTGGGGGACCACAGGAAGATTGATCTCCTCAGCATCCCATTGCATCAGTGTGACCTAGAGATACAGGCCATTCTGTTCCCAGTCCCAGAGTTTCCTGCTGCAATCAGACCCCTCCCCTAAATCTGAATTGCAGCATCTCCTTCCTCTCACAGACCTCAGCCTCCTCATCTGTTAGGTTCTGGGCTCTACCTCCCACCCTCGGGCAGTCCGGGTCCATCCCCAGCCTTGGGACCAGGGCCCAGTAGGGGCAGTGGTTATAGTAAGGTGGAAGGGGTAGTTTTCTCAAGTGGAGCCAAAAGCAGGTGAGCAGAAAGAGGAGGCAGGCAGTGTGAGCACTCATTCTCTCTCTCTCTCTCTCTCTCTCTCTCTCTCTCTCTCTCTCTCTCTCTCCAGCTCCACAACAATGCAACAGCAGGCCAGGCGGTGACCGTGGAGCTCTTCCTGACCATGCAGCTGGTGCTCTGCATCTTCGCCTCCACGGACGAGCGACGCAGTGACAACCTGGGCAGCCCTGCTCTCTCCATCGGTTTCTCTGTCACCCTGGGCCACCTCCTTGGGGTAAGCCATGGCCACAGGTTCCAGTCACCCTGCAAGAACCAAAGCATACGTGTCCCCCAAAGAAATATCCACACGGGACACTGTAGAGATAGACACATACAACTCTCCAGAGGGACAGTCACACAGAATGCCCAAGGAAGACACATAATCTGAAGCTCTGGCTCCCAGACACCCCTAAAGCGTAGACAGCCCTCCAGTCTCAAGAAATACAAGCCCAGGAATTAATCACCCACAGGTTTCCCACACACACACACTTTTCGTTTTGTTTGTTTGTTTATTTTGTTTTTCGAGACAGGGTTTCTCTGTGTAGTTTTGGTGCCTGTCCTGGATCTCACTCTGTAGACCAGGCTGTCCTCGAACTCACAAAAATCCACCTGGCTCTGCCTCTCCAGTGCTGGGATTAAAGGCATGCGCCACAACCCTGAAACTCAGTATGTAGACCAGGCTATCCTTGAACTCACAGAGATCTTGCCTGCCTCTACCTCCTAAGTGCTGGGATGAAAGATGTGTGCCGCTGGCCCCACCTTTCATGGGTTCCCTTTAAGCTGAGTCCGAGCTTCCCAAGCACTGGGAAGGGGGGGATGAGGATGTTCTATCCTGTTCTGTCTGCTCACTTCCCACTACAGATCTACTTCACTGGCTGCTCCATGAACCCAGCACGCTCCCTGGCTCCAGCAGTCGTCACTGGCAAGTTTGATGACCACTGGGTAATGGCCAAACCCCTGCCTTCCCCATTCCTAGAAACTGTCCCAGAGAGACACTAGGGGGCTACAATAGATTTGTGTGTGGTGGGGATCGGAGGGATGGAGGGGTGGGCAGACTTCTCAATCCCTCTGCACTTGTCCTGAGGCCCTGAGAAACCTTTGTTCCACCCTCCAGAGCTGTGCCAAAGATTCTGTCTTCCCCTGTCCCTTGCTATAAATGAAGATAACAGTCACTATTTTATTGGCTTTCTTGGTGAAATTAAGCGAGTTTATCTCCATAACACAGAGCCTGGCGTTCAGAACCCAGTAAATGATATTCATGCTTAACCATAGTCCTTGGTATGTGCTGGGCCCTTTTCTCCGAGCTTTTCAAACCGTAGCCCGTTTAATCGCCCCATCTCTAGGAAGTGAGTATTCTTTTAAGGAAAAGAAACAAGGCTCAGAGAAAGTGAGCTGTCTAAGTTCCCACAAGAGGTGGAATCAGGACTCACAGCCAGGCAGCCGGCTTAAGAATGTACCCACTCGCCCCCGACACTAACAAGTCGCCCTTAGCAGTTCATGCTATTGCATCAGTCTTCCCAATATCAGAGGCACCCGAGGGCCGGTTCCTACCCAGCCTGGACAGCAGCGTGTGTGTAGGGGGGGGGGGAGCGGGGAAGCTTCCACTGGCTGGGTGAGTCGGTGCCAGAACCTCTCCTCTCACCCCTCCAGGTCTTCTGGATCGGACCCCTGGTGGGCGCCATCATCGGCTCCCTCCTCTACAACTACCTGCTGTTCCCCTCGGCCAAAAGCCTGCAGGAGCGCCTGGCGGTGCTCAAGGGCCTGGAGCCCGACACCGACTGGGAGGAACGCGAGGTGCGGCGGCGGCAGTCGGTGGAGCTCCACTCCCCGCAGAGCCTGCCGCGCGGGAGCAAGGCCTGAGCGCCCCGCACCGCCCCGCACCGCAGCGGAGCGCCGCGCAGCCGGCCGACCGCCGCCCCCTTCCTCCCCCTGGCCCGCCGTCGGCCCCCAGTGCAGAGCGGCTGCTCCAGCGCCCGCGAGCGCGGGGAGCCTCAAGAAGGGGCTCTCCCGGGAGCCTGGCAGAACCGCCACCCCGAAGTCTTGGCCCCAGCGACCATCCGGCTCGCCCTGTGCAGGGAACCAGGAACTTGGGGGACCAAACCAGTGGGGAGGGAGCGCAGGCGGGCGGGCGGGAGACCGAGAGCCCGCACCGGGTGCTGGGGGGAGGCGTGCATAGAGACCACCTTGGGGGCCTGTGGCTGGTATCTGGCTTTGTTCTGGTGTAAAAGTGCTCCGCGTGCTTCTCTCCTCACGTGCAGGGTTTGTGTGTGCCTGAGTGTGACCCTGAATGCCCATAGTGATGCAGGACCGAGGTCTTCTCATTCCCGCTTTGGCTGCCTCCTCCTGCACCTGCAATAAATCCACTTCCTCTGCTAAGGATGAGTCCTCCTAGCAAGGCAGGCCCAGGAAGGGGTCGGGGGCTGGTTTCTAACCTCTTCTTCGACTCTCTGGGAAGACTCCACCAAGTAGCAATCCTCGGCCCAAAGACTGGCCAGGACTCATCGCTGGAAGGAACGCGTGTTGACTAGAAAACAAATCCCCTAGACATGACCTCTGGAGAAGGGAGGACTGGGTATCCAAGGACTTTCTTTCTGCCCCGAGGGAGGACTTTTCAACGGGGAGAGGGGAGGCGGGCATATAAGTGTGTGTATGACTCCCTTCCCCAGGGAGCCCACACGCACCCAAAGATTAGTCTTCCACTTGGGCAAAGAAAACAAAAACCTTCCGTAGGGCCCCAGCTTTTGTCCTGGGAGAGGGGGAGATTTGCAATTAGACACTGCTTGAAAGGAGACACTCAGTTTCGCAAGTGAGCCCTGGAGCCTGGCACACAGGTTGGCAGGGCGAGGTGCTCAGGCATGCGACCACAGGCACCGAGCAACACCCTCCAGCCCTGGCTGCCCCTCCTCCTCAGGAATCTCTGTTTCCTCTTTTCTTTCCTTCCTCCCTGCCCTGTGCTCCACCCTCTTCCAGCTCCCACTGCGGAGCAGTTACTGTGTGCCGACCTTGTAGTCTGCTGTTCCCCCGGGGTCAGAGAAAGGAAGTGACTGGACCAGGCAGAGGCAGATCAGAGTCTAGAACCCAGGCTTCTAAATGCCCAGAGCAGGGCAAGGGTTCTCCAGTGAGATTAAAGTGGGATTAAGTGAGAGGGTGGACATAAAACACTGTGTGAACTGTGAGTCTCACCACCCTCACCGCAGTGTTAGGCTCCTTTTCGTTATTGCTGCCCTCTCCACTAGGCGAAGGCAGAATGAAGAGGTCAGACCTCGAATTTTCTCTACTTCTTATAATTGGTAGTTAAAGCCAATGAGAGCCCTGGAGCCCCAAGGTCCAGACAGAAGGAGCTGGGTTTGCTGCTGGCCTCCTCCTGGTCCAGGCGCTGAGACTTTCCTTATTGCCTGCACGCTGGCAATCTTCCACCTCCTCCGTCAGCCACGCTTCCTCTCTCTCTGCAGCTGCTAACTAGTGTAAGGCTCACATCTTGAGCCCCTTCTCCATACTCTCTGTCACCCCCACACTCTCAAGGCTTCTGACTGCATCTGTCCCCAACACCAGCCTCACACTCCAACACCCCATTCATGTGACCGGACACAAGCGAAATCTCCGAATCTGTGACCTTTCTGTCTCCTTGACCAAATTTCTCATTGGAGGCAAGAAGAGTTGCAATGGACATACAGGCTGTGGAAAGGACCCCTCTCCCACACTCCAACAGCTGGTGACAGTGGCTTGACCTCATGGCTGCCAGGAAGACCTCTGGGGCTGCCTCTCGGTCATTACCCTGAAAGTTCAAAGCATCAGGGCATCACATCCCCACCCCACTTGACTCGCAACACACCCCTCTTAAAGGTCAAGAATGTATCTGAACCACTTCCTGAATCACATCCTCCCCAAGACTGGAGCCCAAATGATGAACGAATCGGGGAATAAGAATGATTGGGCTTCTCTGTGTCCCAGCAAAGTGCTGACCACTTCCTATGTATTAACTCAAATCAATGGAAACCTTTGGGTGGGTTCAGGAAGGGCCATAGCCCCCAGCCATGTAAGGCTTTACTATTTCCAAACTATTCCCTTAACATTCCAACCTCATGAGACAGGCAGAGCAGATGCATCTTTTCCCATTTTATTCTGAAACTGAGGCCCTAAAGGCTGGCCCAAAGACACATGGATAAGACACAACAGAGCCAAGACTTGGACCCCAAAAGCCGTCTTACACAAAACCCCCGTGTCTTTCCACTGAGGCGAGCCCTAGGCTCTTCCTGAGAGTCCCTGACAGAAACCAGAACACTCAGGTAGGCTGGTCCAGCCCGGACCAAGTCCCTGTCATGTAGTGGACAGAGAGCCTTGAAGAGGGTGGTGACCGGGTCGGGAGGAAATGATGTAAGGACTCATGGATGGTTCCTGCCCTTGAAGAGCACCCAGTCAAGAAAGTGGAGGTCAGACACACCCAAACTAGACAGACACAGGACGGCACTGAGGCAGGTGGACAGACTTCCAGGTCCCCAAGCTGGGACACACGGCTCTGGGCTGACAGGAAGTAGCTGATCACCTGTCACAGTACATGCTTCCCCATTTCCCACTTGGTGCAGAGTGACTTCATACGTCCACAAGTTGCTTTGATGTTTGTATCTTTAAGCTGTGGTCCTGTATGTATACCACACCTCTCGGGCAGAGTGTGAGCTCTTTGGAGGCAAGGCCTTCTCTTACCATCTTTCCCTTTTGGTCTTGTCTAACACAGTGTTTTGCATATAATAAACACTCAATAAATGCTCATTTGTCAATAAATCTTTTCTCTCTCCCACAACTTAAAAGTGGTCAGTCTAGCTGGGCGGCGGTGGTGCATGCATTTAATCCCAGCACTCGGGAGGCAGAGCCAGGCGGATCTCTGTGAGTTCGAGGCCAGCCTGGTCTACAGAGCGAGATCCAAGACAGACACCAAAACTACACAGAAAAACCCTGTCCCGGAAAAAAAAAAAAAAAAAAAAAAGTGGTCAGTCTAGTCCACACACCAGAGACAGTCCCAGGTCCCTAACGTTTCCACCCCGGCCCTCTCCTTCTAGAAGTCCCTGTATTAGGAGAGATGGGAGAAGAGCCTTTCTCTGAGAGATGCTAGCCCCTTTGCCACAGGTAGGAAGACACTCTTCCCAGCCCAAAAGTTCCCAGGGAGCTTCCTTTGGAGCAGGAAGTTCAGGACCTTGAGTGCACAGGGCAAAGACAATTCTTCTTATTATTATTATTACTTTCATTTTATCTTATGTGTTATGAACATTTTGCCTTCATATATGTCTGTGCACCATGTGTGTGCCTGGTGTCCATGGAAACCAGAATAAGACATCTCTCGGACTGGGTTACAGACTTTTGTGAGCCGCCATGTGAGCTCTGGGAATCGAACTCAGGTCCTCTGGAAGAGCAGCCAGTGCTCTTAACCATGGAGTCATCTCTCCAGCCTCCAATTCTAAAATACAGTACCTAGGACAGCAGCGGCGGCAGCTGCGGCGGCGGCGGGGATGGAACCACAGCCCCATTGTCGCCCACAAGTGCCTGAGTTCCCTTAGTCTTTAGTTCAAGTTGGATCCTTAGCTCTGACACAGAAAAGAACTCCAGGAGACGCCAGTCTAAAGCAGAGTTGGAGTTCATGAAAAGAAAAATAAGAACTACCTGAGTGTATGGGCTTCTCAATGAAGAGTTCCCATGAAACGCCCAAGTAGTCGCCAAATAGAACATGTTGGCGATGCTCAAAGAGTTGCTGAGAAACAGTTTTTCTTCAATAAATAAGATTTCAGGGCAACGCTGGAGGGGCCTTGGGTAGGATTACATTCTGATAAAATAAAACCAGAAGCCACTAGGGTTGCCCAACGGGGGTTAGAATGTACTGTTTTACCGTAAAGGGTGTTTCTGGTGAGATTCCTAGAAAATTACAGGTTTGCAACCGGGAAGGAAGAGGCCTGAAGCAAATGTGAATTGATCTGGAATTGTTGACTCCGAGCTAGTCTGAGTCCTCTGTCTTTAACAGATTATAAAGTAGCTCCTGAGGTGGTTTGGGTGAGGTTACAACGAGATAAGGAACCTCCAATAGACACAACGATTTCACAAGTTGGTTAGAACATCTTTTCATTGTAAATGGGGTCTTTGCTGAGAGACTAGAAAACCAGGGTTGATGGTTGGGAAAGGAGAAAGGCCTTAAGCAAATGTTGCCAATTGTGTTGGAATTCTCGGTTCTCAACTAGTAAGAGGCTCCACCCAGACTCTGGGGTGAAGGGCTCCTTTCTCTTCCCAACATCCCCATAACTTGGCCAGTAACTCTGTCCTATCATTTCTCCAGTAAGGGACCTAGTGACCCTGATGGTTAGAGAGATGGAAAGGCCTCAGACACAAGCCTTGGAAACAGAACCTGCTGCCCCTTGCGGGGACTTTGACAGATGGCCTCCTTTGGTTACACCAAGGCCATTCCTTGTGACCAAGTCTGTGTCGCAAGTTGTGGTCTCCATCCCAGGCCACTGTGCCAGCCTGAGTTCTGGTCCTCTCACAAGGTTGCTTGGAATTAAATCACTTGCACAGTAGAGACAATTCCAACCTATATTTTAATCCATAAAATGGCAAGAACTAGTTCTTTTGTTTGTTTGTTTTTGAGATAGGATCTTACTGTGTAGTTTCCGGCTGACCTAGAACTCACTATGTAGATCAGGCTGGACTCGAACTCAGAGATCTTCCTGCCTCTGCCTCCCAAAGGCTGGAATGAAAGGTGTGAGCTACCATGCCTGGCCCAGACTAGCTTTTTTTCCTCCCCAGCACTGGGAATTGAACTTAGGGTCCCACATATGCTAGGCAGGGGCCCCACCACTGAGCTATATTCTCAGCAAGAACAAGTTCTTGGCCTTTCTTTCCAGTCTTTCGTTAGCTGGGAAAGAGCAAGCTCAAATTCTCAGGCAGGAACTTTCTTTGATGGGTCAGTCTCCCGGGAGCACCTGAGTCCTGCCCACTGCCAAGACAGACTGTGAGACCGATGGATTCAGGAAGACAGTGCCCGGGCAGAGAAGATGAAAGAAAAAAAAAGCGGGGGGGGGGGGGTGCCTAGGGAAGGCAAATTAAGTGCTGCAGAAAGAAAGACGTCTGGTCTCAAGGTCTCTGAGGTGACTGTTCTCCAGTCTGAACCCCAAGCCCTGAAGAAAATCCTGATCACAGCTACCGTGCCCTGCTGGGGACATAGCCTTGCAACCCCACAGAGAAAAGAACAGTCCACCTGACTGGAGCCGTTGGGGAGGAGCCGCTCAGCAGGAAATGTCAGGCAGAATGGGGAACAATAGCAGGGTTTCTTTGGCCCTGTTTTCTTTGGCCCCTTCGCTGCCACCTGGCCGGAGTCCCTCCTCCAGGGTGTAGGTGCCTCCTCTCGTCCCCTGCTGGACACTCTTCCCCTGCTGGACCCTAGGACTCCACTGCCTGAGGAGGCTTTTAAAATGGCTCATGGCATGAGATGACGTTCCTGAACCTTGCTCTATGACTGGAACAATGCAAAGTGGCCAAGGATGAATTGGGGGGTGGGGGGGACAGAGGGGATGCAGCTCCCCTCCCGGGATCCTGACGGTGGGTCCTTGCCCTGCCCTCAAGCCCTGGAAAGCCCTCCAGCCGCCTCCTTCCACACATACCAACCAACCTGGGGAGGGCTGAGAGCAGCAGTGGAGGTCTCTAAGCCCGGGGCCAAAGACAAGGGCAAGAGGGAGTTAGTTGGAAACTAGAAAAATCTGTTGCCCAATCCAAGAGTGGAAGGACTCCATGGGGGTGGGAGTGGGGGCCAGAAAGACATGTATGAGAGTCAGACCTAGGAAAACGAGACAGACAGACGGGCAGACACGAAGATCCACAGATTAAAAGAAACTAAAGAACGGGAAATAGAGAGTAGCTAGAAACAGTAATAGATTGAGTGGAAAGGGAAGGAAGAAAAAAGGCAGAAAGAGGAAGAATTAGAAGACAGAAAGTGATGGAGAAAAAGAAACAGCAGCCGGGCGTTGGTGGCGCACGCCTTTAATCCCAGCACTCGGGAGGCAGAGCCAGGCGGATCTTTGTGAGTTCGAGGCCAGCCTGGTCTACAGAGTGAGTTCCAGGACAGGTGCAAAGCTACACAGAGAAACCCTGTCTCAAAAAAAAAAAAAAAAAAAAAAAAAAAA
>CABHPP010106680.1:39571-51661 GCA_902168425.1 Peromyscus attwateri
CGCCTCCTGATGTCTCCCCGTTTTTGCAGCCCTAGATTCAGCCCCCTGTCCCATGTGAACTGGGTTCATTAATCAAACACAGAGGAGGATTTTCTCGGCCATTGTCAAGCCGTGAGTCAGACACACTGGAGAGACGGGTTTGAGGTTGGCACCGGCAGCGGGTCAGGCTCGGATAGGAGGCCAGGGGCTGTTTGCAGCAGGCAAACTGGGCAGCTGCCCACAGGAGGGAGGGTAAATGCCAGCTTGTGGGGGCTGGGGATTGGGCAGAGCCGTTGACATGATGGCGCCCAGGAAAGCTCGCTGACACCCTGCCCTCTGGCTACAGGCCTGCGCTTCGAGCCTGCACACACTCAAGTACAGTCTCTCCAGCGAATGGCCCTGGCTCGTGCACAGGGCTTAGTTAGTTAGATCCCGGGAGCTCAGGCTCCGGGTGTCCGTGAAGGCCAGAGCCTTACTCCGCGCTAGCGCCGTCACAGAACCGGAAGGCAGCCGGGGCCTGACCCCCTGCCCTCCCTTGTAGCTCAGCAACAGTACAACGCCGGGGAAGGCCACCGTGGTGGAGTTGATCTTGACCTTTCAGCTGGCCCTCTGCATCTTCTCCTCCACCGACGCCCGCCGCACCAGCCCGGTGGGCTCCCCGGCTTTGTCCATTGGGCTGTCCGTCACACTGGGCCATCTTGTGGGGGTGAGTAGTGCTGACACACGCCGGGGTGTCGTGGAGAGAAGTCACTCAGGATGAGTAGTGGAGCCCTGGAATAACATCTCCTCGGCAGGGTAAGGCAGAGGTGAAGCCCGGTCTTGGGGCTTCTGGGTTGTGGCCCTTCGGGACCCTAGATTTGCCACCCCCACCCACCAAAAGCCTCTCCGGACTGAGAAACAGTGTGAATAAGTGGGAAGGAGAGTGAGCACAGAGAAAGGAGCCCAAGCGGAGGCTGAGGAGCAGAGAGGGCAGAGTCTGGAGTACCTGGTTTGACGGACAGCTGGGAGGCAGGCACAGAGTCAGCCACCTAGGAACCGGGAAACCTGACTTGGAGATGTGGGTGGTCCCTGCACTGTGTGACCTCGAGAGAGTCAGAATTCTGTGGGAGGGGACGCGACGGGGCCCTCCTCACTCTGACCCCCGTCTACCCAGATCTACTTCACCGGCTGTTCTATGAACCCAGCCCGCTCTTTCGGCCCAGCGGTGGTCATGGATCGGTTCAGCCCCACTCACTGGGTAAGTGTGGGCCTTCCCCTGGTTCCCTAACAAGCACTGGCAACAGGGCCGTGGACTGAACTGAAAGTCCAGATGTGACTGGACTTTCTGGATGGTGTAGGCCCAGAACTTGGGGTTGAAAGGAGGAGGGAACACAGCGGGGGGCTGAAATGCAGCCAGCAGGGTGGGGTGGGCCCACACTTCTCTAGAAGTGGAGTGGGCATCTGTGTTGATCTCCTGAGGGTCCGTCCCTCTGTGTATCTGTCCTCTGATGGTGTCTTTATCTGTCCCAGTGGAGCTATTGGGAGCGTGCTCTTGTGGGACTGTCCCTCTGGACAGTGGGTTGTGTCCGTATGTCAGCCGGACTTGGAGGGATGCAAAGGGTGGCAGAGCCTTGCCGGGGCTTCAGCAGGGGACCGCTGGCTTAGCTCTGCACGCCGGAAGACACGTGTCGGGGGCTCTGGTCGTCTCCTCCAAAGGTTCACTTGCCTCTCTCTAGAGTGGGATCAGAAAGCTTGTCTGTCCTGGGCTCTGCCTGCCTCCTTGGAGGGTCGGTGTGTCTGTGATCTATGACTTTGTCATTAAGGACTGGCTGACAGTATGGGTCCCCAAGATGGGAAGACGTTTTCCCCCTGGAGACCTGAAAATCTACGTATCTATTTCCTTTCAGGGTCTGTGGGTCTGTTCTGGTGTGGAAGATGGTGAGTCCCGGGGCTCAGCTCCTGATGTTCACCCTGTCTTCACAGGTCTTCTGGGTAGGGCCCATTGTGGGGGCCATCCTGGCTGCCATCCTCTACTTCTACCTGCTCTTCCCCTCCTCCCTGAGCCTCAGTGATCGCATGGCTGTCGTCAAAGGCACATATGAGCCGGAGGAGGACTGGGAAGAGCATCGAGAGGAACGGAAGAAGACCATAGAGCTGACAGCGCACTGAGCGGCACCAGGCAGAGGCCGGGCCCTCAGCCCCTGAACTGCGGGAGAAAAACAGCCCTCAGAGCGTCTTTCCCAACGGTCCTCTTGGTGGGGAGGAGGCGCCGGATGCCATGCTGAAGACAAAGATGAGAGCTGGAGCCCTCAGTGGGACACTCGGGTGGGGGCCAGGGGCTGCAGTCTGACAGGGGCAGGCTCTCTTTAGGAACAGGCAGGATGAACTCCACAGGTCAGACCTCAGAGATTGTGACTGCAGTGCCAGGCTCACAGGCTGCCCAGGACTACACCAGGAAGGGGGGGCAGCAGCCTGCTTATTTCATCCAGCCCAACCTCTCAAGTGCCAAAGCCAGCCCTCAGGTGGGCAGAGGGGACATCCCCCAGCTCCTCAGCAGAGGGACAGATGGTTCACTGATTGCCATCTTATTTATTTTTGGCCAAGGATGGAGGGCTCTGCTGGTATTTGGGTTGGGCACTCCCCAATAAACCATCGATCTTCATATTCTGCTGTCATCTCCCTCCAGAAACCTCTTGGGACAATGGCCAGTCATGTCTCCCCTTGTGATGCCACACCCTCACGCACGCTCGTCAGTGGGCACTAAGAAGACCACGAGACAAGTTCTCCAAAAAGAGATGGACAGGACCAGAGAGCTGGAGGGTGGGGAGACCAAATGTAGAAACAGAAAAATACAGAAACCACACAAGAGACCAGGAGGGGGCCAAGAAGAGGGTCCATGGTCAAGAGGAGGGTCCATAGCCAAGTCACATGTCCCTTCCACCCGGCCCTTCAGCTATGTTAAGTCCCTGCCACTTGAGGAGGGCCTGGGTGTGCCAGGCAGGGTGAACCAACAACAGCCCCTTGAGATTCCAAAGGGGTGAGCGGCTCCCAGCCCCGAGAGCCCCAGCCTGGGGCTTCCTTTTCTGGGTCCCCGGTGTTTCTGGAAGGTGGCGTGTTGGGAGCCTATGCTCAGAGGTTAACAGCACCCTCGTACATACACAGCAGTCTCCCCACCCAGCTTCTCCTCAGGGCTCCTCTCTTCTGCCTTTGCCTTTGGCGGGGTGGGATGGGGCAGGGCGGGGGTCCTGTCACATCCTCCTTCCTGCCTGTCCTTGCCCGCCTGTCCAGTTACCACTGACACTCGGGAAACTGAGCCTCCATCGTTCACCTGTAAAATGTATCAAAACGCTTCCTCACAGGGTAGTGAGGAACCAGATGAGGTAAGGGTGAGGAGTACCTGGTACCGACCGCCCCTCTTGTGAGGAGCAGGGTGAAGACAGGTGAGCAGCTAGGCACCCAGCGCAGAGTCATGGTTAAGGAGTCCAGAGTGGAAACCCACACCCAAATCTTTTTTGGTTTTGTTTTGTTTTTTGAGACAGAGTCTGTGTAGCTCTGGCTGTCCTGGAACTGGCTCTGTAGACCAGGCTGGCCTTGAACTCAGAGATCTGCCTGCCTCTGCCCACCAAGTGCTGGGATTAAAAGCGTGCGCCTTTAATCAACACCCGGCCCCACATGCAAATCTTGCTGCACCTGGAATGATGAACCCATAAGCTGGGATATAGTTCCTGCCACGTGGGTTGCCATGAGGAGAAACTGAGATCCCGACTGGGGGTTGGGCACTAGTGTGGATGGCCCCTCTGGGAGACGGGAGAGCAGGGATGTCTGCTCTCCAGACACTACCTGAGTCTGCTGCTCCTCAACAGACCCTCTCCCTTGCTCCTCAGCTTTGCTTCAGCAGTGAGGGAGGCAGCAGGAACGGGAAGGAGAAGCTGCAGACCCAGGCTGGGAGGCCAGACCCCCCAGACCTCCCCAAAACAGCCTAAGGTCTGAAAGGCCGTGAAAACCGCTGGACCCAAGCCTGTCTGCCCCACAGGCCTCCATGGAACACCAAGCAATGGGGATGGGGTGGGGGGACCACACACACACACACACACACAACTACACCCCTCACATCATCCTGCGAGGGAGCTGACTGCAAGTGCCAGCTCGGGCCAGCAGGGGGCAGACTCATCCACCAAATCCATACTCATTGCTTCTTCCCTGGGATTGGGCTCTGGAGCCAGGCAGAGATGAGGCTGCTCAAGAACACAAAGAAGGTGTTTCAGGCTCAGGTTCCTGAGGCCGCCAGGGAGTAGCCCCTCACCAGCCCACTCACCTCACCACCCAGGAGGAGGCGCAGAAGGCAGCAGGGCCTCCGTTCAGCTTTCAGACAACTCTGATTTGCATTCTCCTCTAATGGACCCCCAAGGGGCACGTGACAGGGTGAACGGGGGGCCTGCAGGAGACAGACCTTCAGCACGGGCGGGGCGTCTAGGCAGAGGGAGTTACCGTCCTGCAGCGTCCTGCTGTTGAGCAAGGATCCAACAACTGGGGCTTTGGGCTGGCAAGTTGCTGTGGTTGGGCTGTATTGCCAGCAGGGGGCGCTGTGCACCTGCGTGTGATCGTCCATGAACTGACAAAGAGCTGTGCTCAGCACACACACACACACACACACACACACACACACACACACACACACACACACACACACCCTGTACATCTCTAGGGCTCCTAGCTGTGGCTCTGACCTTCAGCTGTGCTCAGGGAGGCTATGTCTTCCCTGTGTGTTCCCCTTCCCTCAGCATGGGCATGCTCACTCCAGGTGTGTGTGCAGAGCCACAGTCATGGCACCCCCACCCCCACCCTGGCCACTACTCACTCCCAAAGAGCCAGGCTCCGTGTATTCTGCAGCACACCTGCGTGAAGTCACACCCAAGCACACACATGCTCTGTCAGCTCTCTGACACACTGCTTTGCCTGAAGAGGGAACGTAAGAAGAGCCCGTATTCTCCACTTGAAGGCGCTCCCTCCTCAGCCATCTATTCCTCCCTTGGGAAGCTGCCAGTTTCCATCAGGGGTGGATGGACAGGTGCTGTGATAGATGGAGTGCTAGAGCTGAAAGTGGACCGTGGTGGAAGAGGGGGGCTGTTTAGGTGGATGGGCAGGAGGAAGAGTTTGGGGGAGGATCTGATCTCAGCTCCTCTCAGCTCAGCCCCCTCCTCCGTCAAGAGTGAACATCTATGTGACCTCGCAGCCTGCCAGTGTTCAGTCAGAGTCAGGGAGGTGACATGGAAGCTGTCTTGAGCACCTTCCTTTCGATCATGCTTCAGTTCTCTCTTGCTGGCCTCGCCTCCCCAGGCCCGAGAAGGCTCCAGTGGGAGCGTCCAGAAGCAGTGGCAGGCAGCCAGGTCTGGGGCTGGGACACAAGGCTTCTGAGCAGGAGTGAGTGCAAAGATTGGCACTACAGTCCAGGACTGTGTGGGCCCAGGAAGGTGCTGGCTGGGGCAGGAAAAACAGGAAATGGGCAATGCCTGCCTGCCCGCAGGGGGTGAAAGACCTTGTCCCAGGCTGAGCAGGATCCAAGGACGCCTGTCCTATATGATCTCGGGAAAGAAGAAAGAAGTTCCCTTCTGAAACCAAAGCTGCTGGAGGCCCTTGGCCCCACCTGCCACAGCAGTCAAGACCCTTCTCTGGGAAGCCAATGTCCACTGCTGTGCCCCAGAGGTGAGTGAGTGTGAGCTAATAACATTTCTGACCAGAGACACCTCCTAGGTGTCTGCAGAAACTTCTCCCAACACGTGGGGTCCTAAGAACGACACTCATTTAAAAGCAAGGTTCTGAGATCACAGAAGCCAAGCAGCTGGTCAGGGCGCAGTCCACATGGCAACAAACGCTTCTGTTTGTCTTATCAAAAGCTCTCCACACAGGCGTCACTGCTGTTGGTAAACATCCAAAACCAGGCTAGGTCAGACATGGGGACTGGTAAATAAATGGCCATTCTTCTACCAGGCCCAACCTAGGAGAGGGCTGGGGAGCAGGCCTTTGAGGTACGCTGAGGGTACCCCTCGGTCTCCCTCATTTGTTGCTCAAGCCTACCTTCTGTCGCTCGCTCTCATGCTGCTGGGATGGGGGGGCGGGGGACAGCAGGGAAGGCTTCACAGGGGAACTGCCCTGAGAACCCTCTTGAGGGAGAGACCGGAGAAATGCGTCTACATCACGGTGTTTGTCCCGGCTGTAGTAAAGAAGACGACGGGCAGGGGGGGTGGGGGGTGGGGAGGAAGCAATCTCTCCTTGCATGTTGGACACTGAGGTCAAAGGAAGCCATCGACGGTTTGATGGGCAGAGGGGTGATGTGACCAGTGTGGCACTTTGGAAGGATCTCTGGCGTAAGAGAAAGGCCACCTCTTGTTCAGAGCCATGGGCAGCTGGGTAGGGTGTGGGACACCGTTGATCTCTCGGCGGGGAGAAGCGGGGGCGAAGGCTTGCTGGTGGCCTGGCTCTCTAGGTAGGAAAGGAGGTACAGGCCTGCTTGACCCACAGTTGCAGGTAGTCAGAGGGAGCAAGGAGTTTGTGCAGAGTAGAGAGGATTGAAGAATGGGGGGGGGGGGGAATGGATGGACAGGGTGGGGTGGCCCAGTGAGTAGAGATACCGTGCCAAGCCTGAAGATCCAAGTTCAACCCCTAGGACCCACCTCAGAGAACTGGCTCCTGCAAGGCGTCTTCAGAACACTATATGTGCATATACTCATATACACACAATAAAATGAAAATGTAAAAAAAATAATTTTCAAGAGTGGAGAGAGCATTAATCCCAGCCCTTGAGAGGCAGAGGCAGGAGGATCTCTATGAGTTCAAGGCCAGTCAGGTCTACAGAGTGAGATCCAGGACAGCCAGGACTTTTCACAGAGAAACCCTGTCCCGAAAAAGGAAACAAACAAATAAACAAACAAAAAAGGGGAGAGAATCATCTGGGCCCCGTGAAACAGTGGAAGGATTCTTGGGCAGAGCTTCTGCTCCCGATGAGGCCAGGGGGAGCCTGGGTGCCTGGCCCCAGCAGGTTCAGCCTGGGGGGGGGGGGGTCAAGGTGTCCAGCATAAAAGAGACTGGAACTGACTCCAAGCTGGTGTCCCCCACCACTCCTGATTACCAGGCATCATGTCAACAAGAAGCTGAGGAGGGGGCTGGAGAGTCACAGATGAGACTGAGACCCCCGCCATTACGGCTGTGCCCGCGTGGCGTCCAGTCCCGCCAGCTGGGCCTGGCAGCGCAGACCAGGCAGAGAGGCGGATGGGAACGAGAATGGAGTGGTGGGGAGGGTGGGGACCAGCAGCCGGGCATTGGCAAGAGCATGCTGTGCCCAGTGAGACACCAAGGGTTCTCTGAGGAGAGGAAGGGAAGGCCGGGACATCTGGAAGAACAGAAGCAGGAGGGGAGGGGTTTGCCCGGGACTGAGATGGGGGAGGTAGAGCAGAGGCTGTGCAGAACTGGACGGCTCCTTTGAAGGTGTCAGAGGATTCAGTCCTATGAGGGGGCAGGAGGGCAGCCATAGGAACAGTAGACCGGAATGAAGCCAACGTGACAGTCACCTGCTCTCATTATGGAGTATCTAGTGTAGCCGGTCCCCGTGCAAGACACTATATAGAGAGATGAACAAAATGTGGTTCCTTCCCCCGAGGGCTTATCACCTTGTTGAGGAAACACATTAACACCCGTAGCAATACAGTGTGTTGGCTTGTGTATAAAAATGTCTAGGTACGATGACAACACACGGAGATGTCCTTACCCGGGGCGGAAGCGGGTGACACTGGACACTGACCTCAGGGATGGGTTAGGAGTTACCCAGGCAAAGGGAGTGATGAGGGCTCTCAACGAAGAGGAGGCGGGAGTCTCAGCGACGGGGCAGGGGAATGCTCACCCCAGGATGCTGAGAGGCAAAGGAAGAAGGCTGGGGGAGGCTGGAAGAGTGGGGTCCCAGAGGACCTTGTCACTTGGTCTTGGAGCTCCGAAGAGGGTGGCAGAGGCCCAGCAGAGACTTCAGCAGGGCAGCAGCCGGCCGATCGCTGTGTTTTTGAAACGCGATTCGGACTGAAGTGTGAGAATGGACTAGGGGGAAGTGTGGACACAGACTGGCTCTGGGCTGCAGGGCCGCAGGAGGCAGGTAACAGCCCGGAGGCAGGCGGGACTCAAACCCAGCTGGGCTAAATGCCTTTATCGGGAAAAGGGGTCAAGGATACTTCTTAGGTGCCACCAAACTAAGCCGGAGTAAAGAAAAGTGGGCGGAAGGGAGGGCTGCATTTTGAGACAGACTGGGGAGCCTGAGGACAACCAGGGGCGTCTGTGGGCGAGCCGGTGCAGCCAGGGGCCAGGGCAGGGCAAGGTGAGGGTATTGCTTGGGAAGCTCCACAGAGGGAACACCTTTGTTTGAGAAAATGCCTTTTTATGCTGCTGGGGAACAAAGGGATACAGCCTAGGCATGGGTGACACTTTAGGGCCAGCAGGGCTGCAAAAGTAGATAACCACCTGACTAATAAGTCACAGGGTTTGGGGGGGGGGTCTGAGAGGTAGAGAGGCAGAAGTGAGAGAAGACAGAGAGGCAGGAAGTGAGGGAGGAACTGGAGGAAATCCCCACGCGTGACAGTGGAACTCTTCGGGGCCACACGCGGCGGCTGGCGTAGTTTGAGGGACTACACAGTGAACGGGAACTCCGATGTTCCTTTCCGCACACCCAGGACCACATCCTCGGTAAAACTGACTGTCCACATCTGCAACATGGGAGTGGTAGAAAGAACTTAATTTCACACCTAGGTTTATGGGGTACAGAGTACACCCCCACCTCTTCAGAGGAAGAGACTAGAAGATTAGGACATGGGAAGCCCTGAAGCAGGCCTTGGATTTGGGGTTCTCAGTGATCCTGCTGTCTCTGAGCTGACACTGGGGACCCTGACATCCATCTCGAGTCTCCGGGTCTCAGGCTAGACTTCTTTGGGCAGCCACTGTTTGGCTGTCCTGGGAGGTTCCAGCTCAGTGCCCAGTGTCACCCCCTTACTGGCCTGGCCCCCCTGTCAGGTGAGCAGGCACGTGAGCACTGCCCTCTGTACCTCCCACCCCCAGACACGCATAATGCCATCAGCAAGCTCCCCATCAGCCTGAGCAGCTCGCTCCTGAGGACCGCAGTGTGCGGGAGGCAGTGTAGCCGGGCTGGGGGCGCCGCCACAGAGAGTGAGGCCAGTGATTCTGGCAGGGGACAAGAGACCTGAGGGCAAGAGACAGAGAGAGACAGGCAGGAGCAAGAACGGCAGACCTGACACCAAGGAGACGAGACATGGAGCCAGGGCTGTGTTGCAGGGCTTACCTACTGGCTGGCAGGCTTTGGACTGCCATCAGCAAGGCGCTGTTTGCTGAGTTCCTGGCCACAGGGCTATACGTGTTCTTTGGTGTGGGCTCGGTCCTGCCCTGGCCTGTGGCCCTTCCCTCTGTACTGCAGATCGCCATCACCTTCAACCTGGCCACGGCCACCGCTGTGCAGGTCTCCTGGAAGACCAGCGGGGCCCACGCCAACCCTGCTGTGACACTGGCTTATCTCGTGGGATCTCATATCTCTCTGCCTCGGGCTATGGCCTATATAGCCGCCCAGCTGGCGGGGGCCACCGTTGGGGCCGCTCTTCTTTACGGGGTAACTCCAGGAGGTGTCCGAGAGACCCTTGGAGTCAACGTGGTAGGTGCAAAGAGGCCTGGGCACGTGGCAGGTGATAGGGCACGGGAGAGAGTCAGGTGGTCAGGGTGGGAGGCTAGACAGGAGCAAAGGCAGGGAGGGGGAAATAATGCAGCCATGCACTCCTTAGCTGCCCCGAGCAGGTCCCTGGGTTCCAGAAGAATGGGCTTAGGCGTTCATCTAGGCAGGACAAGAATGGAACTGTGGTGTACCAATGCATGCATGGGGCAGAGAAAGGCCGCAGGGAGGGGAGGGAGTCAGGAGGACCAGGCAGCTAAGGGCTGTAGAGCAGGCGGCGGCGGGGCTGGGTCTGAGGGAGAGCGAGAGGCTCTCCCCGGAACTGTTTTACTTACCGTGCTCAGTGCTCTGCCATTTCCCCGGTTTGCTGGGGCCTGCTTCCCTCCCCAATCGTCTCTGCTCTACCTACTCTGCTGCCCACAGGCCCCCTCCGGTCTGTCCTCAAGCTTTCTCGTTCCTTACTGCTGTGTCACCCCCTGATCTACAGACCTCACTCAGTGGCAGAGTGGGGGAGGGACCTTCCACAGGGAACAGGCGTCCGGATATGGTAGGAGCCCGCGGCACAGACCTTAGGTTCTGATGCTGTGAGTGCCACCCCTCACGGTTGAGAAGACCGGTACAGGGACTGTCACTGTCCCGTGGCCAGCGCCCATGTCCACTCTGGCGTACTCTTCTCTCCCAAGGTCCACAACAGCACGTCAACCGGCCAGGCGGTGGCCGTGGAGTTGATTCTGACGCTGCAGCTGGTGCTCTGTGTCTTCGCGTCCACGGACAGTCGGCAGACCTTGGGCTCCCCTGCTGCCATGATTGGGACCTCTGTGGCACTGGGCCACCTCATTGGGGTAAGGGACAAAGAAGGACACCGTGCATGTGCACATACTGGAGCCCTCCCTGCAGAAGCTACAGAACCCTAAAGGCCTGGAAGTGTCTCTCCCTGAGCCCCTCATGTCTTGTGGCCTGAGGTAGTGTCCTGTAATACGGGGCTAGTCGAGGGGGTGTCTGAGCCAGGGCAGAGGGGAATGTTCTCCCCCAGGCTGCCTCGAATCTCCTCATACTTGATCCTGATCTTCTTCCCCAGATCTACTTCACTGGCTGTTCCATGAACCCAGCTCGCTCCTTCGGTCCTGCCGTCATTGTTGGGAAGTTCGCGGTCCACTGGGTGAGACCCTGCACTGGTAGGCTTGGGGGTGTGGAGGACGAGGCAGGAGGAAGAGTTAGGGGGTTTTACCATCAGGAAATCCACACGGTGTGGAATCAACCGTCTTGTCACCAGGCCATTTAGACCACCCAGGAGTGCAGATTTCCCTGCATTCATAAAGCCGAGGTGAGCATCCTGGCTTGTCTGTCTTTCGGCTCCAATATCCTGCAGTATCCAGGGACTCACAAGAAATGGGCCAGGGCAGAAGCTGTAGCCTTGGCTCAGGCTTTATGTTCTGGCTGTTTCCTTCTTCATTTTCTCCAGCTGGACCAATTTTCAAACTTGAATAAAGAAAAAGACAAACAGAAATAGACCACACAGAAGCAGAGATAGAAACAGCAACAGTCAGGGCTAAAACAGGAGAGGTGAGAGGAAGAGGCAGCCGGGGGAGAGGACTGGAGCCCCAGCTTTAGCTCTGGCTGCACCCTCCAGGGAGGGCAAGGCCACTCACCCCTGTAGGCATTGAGAGTAGGGTTCTCTCCCCTGTAGGCATTGAGAGTCCCTGGGGCTGGGGTTGGGGGCTGAGGGAAGCAGGCAGGGTTCTGAAATCACCCTGTGCTTCTGACAGCTCACACTGATTTCTGTCTCCTCAGATCTTCTGGGTGGGACCCCTCACAGGGGCTGTCCTGGCTTCGCTGATCTACAACTTTATCCTGTTCCCTGACACCAAGACACTAGCCCAGCGACTGGCCATCCTCGTGGGCACCACCAAGGTGGAGAAAGTGGTGGATGTGGAACCCCAGAAGAAAGAATCCCAAACGAACTCAGAGGACACAGAAGTGAGTGTGTGACGCTCACAGCCCCTGGTCCTTCCGGCTTCCAGGGCAGCTTGCCTTGTATGACCTGGCTTGGGGTGTCCCTGGTGTTGGGGGGAATCAGGAGGCCTGGCCACTTGTTATAACAGTAGGTACCAATCTCTGTCCCTGACAAAACTGTTGCTTCTCCTCTCCTGTTTTTCTCTCCTGATCCTCATATCCATGGTCTTCCTGCTTTGGCCTATGATATAGCTGGGACTTAGGCACAGCACCGTGACTGACTTCTACATTAATAGACAGAGAATCCGGAAGTAAATCCATCCACTTAGTTCTCCAAGGCCTTCCTTGCTTTTTCTTTTTCTTTCTTTCGGTGTTTAAATTTTTCCATGCAAAGTAATGTGTTTCATTGCGTCCTTTTCTTTCTTTCTTTTTTTTTTTTGTCTTTTTCCTGTTTTTCCCCTCTTTGTGAC
>CABHPP010106681.1:0-11714 GCA_902168425.1 Peromyscus attwateri
ACCAGAGAGCCACTGGTGAAAGAAATGTTCTCTGAGCACAGGAGAGTTTGGCTTAGATACTGTCAGGATGGCCTGTGGCCTTGGGCATTGGGTTGACTCCCTAAAGTTTGCTTTCCATAAAGAAAATGTGGTCTGACTACTTCTAGGGTCATTTGAAAGTTAAGTGAAATATTGTTTATAAAACGTCTAGCATGGGCTGGGGCCAGGTCCATTGCTGTGCAACCTCGAGAACCTGAGTTTGAAACCCCGCTGTCACATTAGAAGCCCACTGTGGCTGTGCACACACATGCCTCTGACCCTAGTTCTGGGGGTGTGGTGGGGCAGAGACAAGGGGATCCCTGTGGTTTTCTGGCTAGCTCCAGGTTTCAGTGAGAGACCCTGTCTCAAAGGAATAAGGTGGAGGGTAATAGAGGAGGACACCCAACATCCCCCTTTGGCCTTGGGCACACACTACAATACACACACACACACACACACACACACACACACACACACACACACACACACCCCACATTGTAGATTGCTTAAGAAATGGTAATTCTCACCAGGAGGTGGTGGTACACCTTTTATCCCAGCCTTCAGGAGGCAGAGGCAGGAGATCCTTGAGTTCAAGGTCAGCCTGGTCTACATCGTAAATTCCAGGACAGCCAAGACTACACAGAGAAATCCTGTCTCAAAACAAAAACAAAAAACCAAAAATGACAAAAAAGAAGTAATTCTCGGAGCAGGAGAGATGGCTCAGTAGGCAAGAGCACTTGAATTTCTTGAAGAGGACCCAGGTTCAGTTCCCAGTACCTTCATGGCAGCTCACAACTTTTTCAACCTCAATTCCAGGGGATTCAATGCCCTCATCTGGCCTCTTCAGATACCAGACACACATGTGATGCATGTACATACATGTAGGCAAACATTCATACACATACAAGAAAAATAAATAAAATCTTTAAAGAGAAAAGAAAGAGTCCTCAGCCTCAGAGTATGTGACTCATCCTGCAGTCACCTGAACCCTGAATCAGCAGGGCCCTTCATCGGTCCCATGCCTGGCCTATTGCTGACTCCTTGAGAGTCTCTACAGTGCCCAGGCTGGCCTTGAACTTTTAATCTTCCTTGCCCAGCCTCTGGAGTTATGAAATTGCAGGGATGTAACCACCACACCTGGCTAAATTATTTTTTGTTGTTTCTGAGACAGGGTCTCTTTGTGCAGCCCTGGCTGGCCTAGAACTTGTTATGTAGACTCAGCTGGCATGAAACTCATAGAGATCTGACGGCTTCTACCTCCAGAGTGTTGGGATTAAAAACTAAAGATGTGCTCACCACTTCCAGCTTTCTGATTAAATTCTCTCCCCACCTCCCTGAGAAAGGATTTCTCTGTGTAACAGTCCTAGCTGTCCAAGAACTCACTCTGTAGACCTGGTTAGAGGTTGGCCTCGAACTCACAGAGGTCCACCTGCCTCTGCCTCCCAAGTGCTGGGATCAAAGGCGTGCGCCACCACTGCCCAGGCTGATTAAATTCTTAATACCACTGGACAAAAGACCCTGCATTTTTTCATTTTCCTGAGGTCCCCCAAATGATCTAGCTCATCCTGGATCTCACTTTGGGTACAGCTCCCTGAACCCAGAAGGATTATGGTGTCCAGCTCAAAACCAAGGTGCCATCTCTCCCTCCCATGATGCCCCAGGTGCAGGCAGTATCCCTCTGCCCCTCCTCAGTGCACTCTGTCACGTGAAATCGAAGCTCGGCAGGATTGCATCTCTCCTTGGCCTTCTGGACCCTGCAGAAGGATGCTTCCGAGGAGAGAGGGACTTCACCCAGAGCTTGAGCCCTGGTACCTGGCCATCAAGGGACATTCCCCAGGTGCCACCAGCTCAATTAAGGATCAAGTGCCTTTCAGAGCGAGGAGTCTGCTGTTCCCAGGGTGTTGTGCACCAGCTGAGGCAAGGGCTGCAGGAGCAGCAGACAGAGCCAAAGCACAAGGTCAGGAGCCAGTCTGCAGGCCGGCAGGAGGCTAGCCCACTGCCTTCTCGGCTTACACTGCTCCAGGCCTCTGACCTCCTGTGTTGCCCCTTAGTTGTTTTTAGATTTCTGCTCCCAGGGGTCCTTGCAGTTGCTAATTCGGCAGTCTGGGCCTCCTGATTTCTGAGAAGCAATACTGCCTGAAGAGGGAAGAAGGGAGTGTGCCTAGAGGCTGGGGACTGGGCTACTCTCCTTTTTTTAACCCATTTCCAGCTCTAGGGGACACTGGAGTGCCAGCTTTCACTTTTCACAGTGCTCCCCACTGTGTGGGCTGAGAGAGGAGACTCCCGCCAGGCCTAGGGGCAGGAATCTCAGTACTTCCACATAGGAAATTCTCCTCGAGCCGGAAGTCACTGCTCTTGGATCTAAATCCTGCCCTCCTCCAGCCAGCTCTGGGTGTTAGCGCACGTCTGATGCTGTGCACTTGGAAAGCCATGCATGGGTTAGGAGATTCACAGAACAGGGAGGAATCTGGGCAAAGAACATCCCTAAGGGTCCAAAACAGATAGGGATGCTGGGAGAGGGTGCTGGTAGAGGGAGAGCTGGCCCCAGACCGGCAGCTGGCTCTTCCCACCGTGCCATCCAAATCCCGAGGCTCCTGGGGCAGTACGGTGATGCTGCTTCTGCCGGTGGCTTAGGTGAGTCCCAGGCTTAGATCTCAGGGGGACCCCCTCTTGGAAAGGAGGGACCTGAGGGCTCCCTTTCAGGAATGATCTTGAAGATAATCATCATATGGTGGACCTGATGGTACGAGCCTGTAACCCCAGCAACTCAGGATGCTGAGGCAGGAACATTACAAGTTCAAGGCCTGCCTGGGCTACAGAATGAGTTCCAGTTCAGTTTGGGTAACTGAGTGAGACTTTCTCAAAGGTCTCAAAATAAAAGTGGAAAAAAAAAGTAAATAACCATAGTAATTATTATTAAATGTTTCTAAACATTCTCCAAGTGCCAAACACTTCCACGTACATCCAGAACTCACCCAATTCCATGAAATAACGCCACCCGTATTGTCCATATATGGACTCAATCATTGCCTAGATATCATATATCCATATATATTTTAAAGTTTTATTTCTTTATTGGAGACAAGGTCTCAATATGTAGCCCAAACTGGCCTATAAACTCAAAATCCTCCTGCCTCAACCTCATGCTCCACTATGTCTGGATCTTTGTCTCTAAGAGGAGACTGAAACATGGACAACGGCCACACAGCCCCATCCAGCTGGGATTTGGGCACAGGCAACCTCGGCGTGGGTAGCCCACTCTCCCCAGCTCTGCTCCGGTGATCGCGGCTTTGAATTCCTCTTGTCCATGTCCAGTAGGTTTTTAGTTGAAAAGCTCCAGGAGAACCACTTCCCTCAGATTCAGGGTCCCGCTTTCCTGCCTTGTGGATCACAGTCTCCCAACACATGAGGTAAATCTACCACCACCGCTTGCCAGGCTCCAAGAACCCTCCTCGGTGACCTCTGCTGCCACCTGCTGGCCCACGGGTCTTGGGGTGTTTTAGAGTTCTTTTTCTCTAAGTGACATCATCCTTTCCCCGTAGCTGTGGGACCATTTCCGGTGTCTATGGGCCTATTGACCCTTTGACTACCAGGCCGCCTTCTCTTCTGAGATCCAGGTTGGTATATCCCGTGCAAAAGGCTCTAACCCTCCAGCACCCCATAATTTCCCACCAAGTAACATGTCCCTGAGTGTCGAGCAGGCCAGCGGACGGCGTAGTCACTGCACCAGGAGTCCCCAGAGGGAAATGACGCAGACCCTGTGCGGACTGGCGGCCAGGCAGAGTTTAGATCCAAACCGGAGAGGTGATAAAACGGTTGCTTTCTCTAGCACACTGTGTGACCCACGGACCCCTGGACCACACAGCGATGGAAATGTGAGCCCAAGCTTTCTGCAGTGGTTGGGCACATGCTCTCAGCTGGGGCATGGCCTGAAGGGGTGCTTGCGGGGTTCCCAATCAGTGGAAACTGGGAATGAATGGGTCCCATGAAGGGAAGACAACGGAGTGGGAGCAGGACCGTGGAGGGGTTCTGGTGAGGGGATGGGAAAAGAAATGGAACAATGGGAAGGGCCCAAGAAGGAGCCGTCAGACCGGAGAGGAACCAGAATGAATATGGTGGAGACTCCCACATCTTAGAGCAAAGGTGGAGGGTTAAAGCTTTGCCGCCTGTTTTTGTACACCTGCAAGCTAAGAGCGGTTGCTCTTTTTCTTTGAATGCTAAGGATTGCACCCAAGGCCTTAGGCAAGACTTTTCATTTTTAAAACGCTTGAAAAAGATACAAGAGATTGTGTGTGTGTGTGTGTGTGTGTGTGTGTGTGTAATGAATGAAAATAATATGAGGCTCCAAGGTTCAATGTCTGTAAATAAAGTTTTATTGACACATAGCCACGCTGTTAGTTAGCCTTTGTCCTTGACTGCTTCCTGTGAGCAGAGGTGGGTAGTTGCAACGCAGGCCTCCTCACAGTCTTAAAGCATTTATTATTTGGCCCTTTACCGAAAAGCTTGCAGTACTATATACACCCTAGAAGAAAAGGGTGGTGGGCCTTGGAGAAGAGCCATGGGAAAGAAGGGGGACCTTAGGCTTCTGATGGAGGTGAAGGGCACAGGAGCAGTGCATAGGCTGGGTTCCCCAAGGGCCTTTCTAGATTCTGCCACTATAAAAATTTTCCCGTAATCACGAACCTATGTCTTCCCAGCCTTGTTTCCCACAGCTTGCTCCACCACTATGAAGGCAATTTTAGACCTCTAAGCCTGAAGATCCCTGTCTGTACTACTAGACGACAGTGCCGACTGAACGACAGTGACGACCTTGGAAGGTTTGTTGTAACTTCTGTAAGATAACAGCTCTCTTACGGCCTTGGCGGTGTTACCATCAACTGACAAGGTTGTGAGGTGTGTTCACTTCCCAACTCGTCCACTAGAGGGCAGGAAGGCCCTGCTGGCTGCTCGGAGGTCTGCAAGGTACCCAGCCTGGGGAGAAATGCCCTCCCCTGCTGTTTACAACCGTGCCCTTTGATCCGCTCCTGCTCTCTCACAGCCGGCCAAGGACCAGGCTAATGCAGAGCTTCCCGCTGGGGCCGGCTAGGCTTCCTTCTTGCCCTTTCTCTGTTTCTGCCTCGCAGAACAGACTGAGGTGAGGCCTCCAGGTAAATGCTCCCTGCACAGGTCTGTTTGCAGTTTGCAAAGCCTTTTCTTTCTTCTCCTTGCAGGAGCCTCCAGTGGCCCTGTGATTCGGCAGGGCAGGTGACATAATACTCTTTCATTGGGGCGAGGGAAATGGAATTCGGAGAGACTGAGTGACTCGCTCACACTTGTGAGCTGGAAAGTAGGGTGTGGGGGGCTCAGAGCTGGGATAGTGATGCCATGCAGAAGGCTGTGCTTACTGACCACAGTTTCCAAGGAGACTGACTCCATCTTCCATAGCTTCTCTTTGTGCGCCTGCTCCTACATTGGGAGGAAAGCTAGTAAAACTTCCCAACGTCCCCTTCTACACCCACCCAAAGGTGCTTCAGACATGAGTTCATTTCCACAGGCTTGGGCTCCCCTGGGGTTAGTGAATAGGGGTGGTTCTCCAGGAGAAGTTGAGAACACACACATTCACACACTCATATATTCTCTCTCTCTCTCTCTCTCTCTCTCTCTCTCTCTCTCTCTCTCTCACACACACACACACACACACACACAAACACATGTGTTCTCAAAGTCACAAACACACTCATCTACAGTCACACATGCCCACATACTCATACGTATACACATTTACACACACACACACACACACACACACACATATGCACATGCATACTTCCATACACAAAAGGACACATACTCTCACACATACACACACTTGCAAATGCACACAGTTACACTTTCAGAAACATTTGTACACATGTGTGTGCACACACACAGAGAATCAAAGGTCAGACAGAAACAAAGAAGCCATGGGGCTGAATGGTCAGGGAAGGTGGCCTGGGCAGGGAGCTGTCTCTCTCAGACAGGAGGGTGTGTCATATTTACAAGTGTCTTCAGGCACAAAGGACGTG
Source organism: Peromyscus attwateri (assembly GCA_902168425.1). Lineage (NCBI taxonomy): Eukaryota > Metazoa > Chordata > Mammalia > Rodentia > Cricetidae > Peromyscus > Peromyscus attwateri. The sequence goes on from CABHPP010106681.1 coordinate 6,063, forward strand.
TTCCTCTTTGCTCACACCCAACACGGGGACAGTTCTGCATCTGTCTACCTCCATTCCCTTCTGCAGAGAATGACCTGCCTCCCTCCCACCGGCCCGCCCTTGTGGGGAGGCAGGTAGGGCAGCTGAAGACATGCTGGATGGAGGAGATCGGCAGCTCTGCAGTTCCAGAGGCGGTGGGCACTCTGCCCTCCACATGGCACACAAGCTGCTCCAAGGAACGAGATCTTCTAAGCAGGTCGGCATTTCAATCTAAGAGACTGTGGCTGCCGAGAATGCTCCTGCATCGGGGGGGCTTCCCCACGTGCAGACGCCTGCCCTGGCATGACCTGGCAGGTGGGGAAAGTAGACAGAATAGCTCCAGGAACCAACTGCTTTAGCTTAAAGTATTCCGGGAACATCTCACAGAGCCCTCCACCCAGGGTGCTCCTGCAGAACTATGTTCCAGGACCCATGGGCTTCCGGCCCTACAGGAGTGTGGGCCAGGCTGGGTCAGGAGAGTCTAGGCTATCTGTTCTCAGAGGAAGTCCCTCCTAGTCCAAAGTGCTGCCTGTCCCCCCCATCCCCCATATTCCCAGCTTCCCCTACCCAAGCACAGACATGGGAGTGCCCTCTGGGACTTCTCAGTGGGTCACCTTGCAACTGCTGGTGCAGATTGCCACAGAGTCTCCTTCAGTTTGGTACAGGTTCACTTCTGGGGTTAGAGTCCCACACCATGACCTTGTCATGTGGAAGGAGGTCACATCCCAGTGTCAGGAAAAACCTTGGGACACTCCATCCCACCTTCTGAAGAGCTCAGGGGTGGGCAGGAGCTGGTGGAAGGCCTGTCTTGCCCCTCCAGAGGAGTCACATACTGTAGGAGGAGGGACCCTGGATGAGCAAAGGGTCTGGGGGAGCCAGGCTTCTTTAAGAAACAGTGGCTCTGCTGTGAGGGGACAGGGGACCCCGGGGGAAAATGGGACAGGGAGGGAGGTACAGGGGGCCATGAGGCTGCATCTCCACCTGGGTGTCCCACAGGTACCTCCCAGGTAAGCGTGTCCCAGCCTGAACCCAGTGACCTCCTGAAGGCCCTTCTCTGTTCCTGCAGCCTGGCTGCCTGGTGGCATGCACACCCTCCCCTCCAGCACCCTGCCAGAAACAGGCAGATCCCCCTCACACCTCCCTCTTCCCAGCTTTGCGCTCCTGCCAGCTCCACAGTTTGCCAAGTTTACCTCTCAGCTTTCTCAAATCCACCCCTCGCTCCTCCAGCAGCTCCCTTTGCCTTCTTCCTGCCTGCCTGCGATGGCCTCCCGCCTCCCTCCCCACCTGCTCCTGTCCCTGGGACAGCAGCTCCTCAGCACTGCTAAAGGAATGGACTTCACCTTCTGCCGGCCTGCCTGCCTCGGTAGCACCGTGTGGGGTTAGAGGCTAATGCCAGATATCTTAGGTTCAAATCCATCCTGCAGATTTACGGCTGGGCAAGCCTACTAGAGAAAGCCTATCTAGAGAAAGCGAGAGTCTCGCTGTCACCATCCCTCACCAGGGAAATCAGAACTTAACAAGATAGGTCTCAGACCTGCCCTGAGGAGTAACAGGGCTTCTCTGCGCGCGTGTGAGTTCCTAGCTCCGCCCATTTCCTCTCCTGCTCCCCCTCTGCTTAATACTCAGCCCTCATCCCCCCCCCTCCCCCGTCATACCCACCTCAGTGGACCTGCATGTTCAGTTTCCTCTTCCCCTGCTCATCCTATACTGCTCTCCCCACCATGCTGCCCTCCTGCTTCCCTGGCCAGTGGCCACCCCATTCTTCTTGGCCTCCCCTGCAAGACTGAGGGCTGCTGTGGGCAGACCTGGGTCCTCAGAGCTCTCATTCTGGTCTGCGTGGTAGCCATGATGCTTGCAAGTGCTAGGAGATTCTGTGAGCTACAGTCCAGGTATCCTTGTAACATCTGTGTGTTCCCCAGGCTCCATTCCTGCTCTGTTGCCTAGGGCACTGAGGATGCAGTGGGGACCAAGCAGGAAGGGACTCCATCATGGCCTCGGGGATCCACTGGGGACTTCTGAGCAGAGTGGCCAGCAGCGGGATGGGACAAAAGGAAAGGAGAGTGTGGCCAGAGGCTGCTGGCTCTGACTTTCCTAGGTCCAGGAGGGGTTCCTGGGATCCACCGGACTGGTCCCACTGTGATGCAAAAGCGTTTTCTGGGCTGGAGTCAGAGCCAGGATCTATTCCAAGGTTCAGGCAGACTGGCGCGGAGCCCGGAGACAGGTGATGGCTTCTAGACTGGCTTCCTGTGGGGCTAGGATGCGTCCATTCATGCTTCTTCACCCATCCAATCCGTCCTTCAGAGCTTTGTGTATATATGAATGTATGTGCACATGTGTGTACAGGCGTGCCACGGGCATGTAGGTGCCAGACATCAACTTTAGGTGTCTTTTCCTCCACCCTGGTAGCAAGTCCCCAGGATCCGCCTCTCTCTCTTCCACGTGGCCGTGCCCTCTGGGTGCTAGGAACCCCAACTCAGGTCCTCACACTTGACCATGAACACCTCAGTAATGTTTATGTTATCACTGTCTCCATCGCCAGTCACCAGTCGTCCCTTCTGGCAACGGAACCCATAGCCTCTTGCTTGCTGGTCAAGCACTCTCTACTGAGATTCACCCCAGTCTCACTCACTAACTTGATTGCATCATCGTTTGGGGAGCTGGGACACGGGACACTTGGTAAGACACATTCAGAGCCTGGCAGTGGTGACACACACCTTTGGTCCCAGCCCTCGGGAGGCAGAGGCAGGCGGATCTCTGTGAGTTCGAGGCCAGCCTGGTCTACAAAGCGAGTTCCAGGACAGTTAAAGCTATACAGAGAAACCCTGCCTCAAACAATCAAAATAAATAAATAAATGACGCATTCAGCACTGGCACCCGGCGAGTGTGACGTCCTGAGAGACCAGCATCAGAGAAGGAAGCTACAGTGTGCCCACCACCTTCGACACAGTGTGGGGCACGGTGCCTTAATGGGACAGGATGACTGCCACTCAGTGGTGATGCCCAAGACAGTCTCTGTAGTCAGTCCTGGGTCAACACGCCTTCCTGAACTGTGGGACTTCAACAGACCCCTCCAGCTCTAGGTGTCCAGAGCCAGGTTTAAGCTGACCAAGGCGTCTGAAAAGTGATGCCCAAGTTCCAGCCATCCTGGAGCTGCCCCCACCCCCGCCCCGGGCAGCTGTGACACCTGTCTCAGTGCCTCTTCCCCGTACTCATCTAGAATAGATCAAGCATGTTTAAAATCTTGGCCCTGGCCGGGCGTTGGTGGCGCACGCCTTTAATCCCAGCACTCGGGAGGCAGAGGCAGGTGGATCTCTGTGAGTTCGAGGCCAGCCTGGTCTCCCAAGTGAGTTCCAGGAAAGGCGCAAAGCTACACAGAGAAACCCTGTCTCGAAAAACCAAAAAAAAAAAATCTTGGCCCTGCAGCGGGACAGCCTGGCTTTCAATCCCATTTCAACCCTGTGTTGGCTGTGTGACCTTGAACAAGCCTCCTACCCTCTCTGAGCTGTGTTTGCAACCACGCCCAGTAGTGCCTGTGTGTGGCTAGTTCTCTGTTTTATGAGGCCTCCCTTGCTTTTGCTACATTGTGCGCTGTGGGACTTGCCATCCTAGCTTAAGGTTCTGGAGAGGAAGGATAGTTTGACTTCTTTAACAGTCTTGGTGCCCCCAGGGAGTGGCAGGGAGCTTCACTCAGAGCAGGCAGGCCGAAATACTTGTTGAATGGCTTCAAATGGTCAGAACGGGGGCTGGGTGAGGACAGAGCACCCTGGCTGCCCAGGAGTGGACAGTGGTCCTCGGCAAATCACAGGGTGCTGATGGGTGGTGCCTGGCTGTGTTTAATTTTTCCTGCTCACGGATCCTAGGACATGGTGGCCATCCAGCCGTGAAAGGCAGGCTAGGTGCATCCTCTGAAGCAGGTGCCCAGGGAAGGACTGACTGGCCCACCACCGAGCTTCTGGACCAGGGACGGCTAAAGGGACAATCCACATGGCCCTGCTCAGAGGAGAGGCAGTCTGCCGGTTAGGTACGGGGAAAAGAGTACCCTAGGGATTTTGAGGTTCCAGGAAAGACAGGGTACTCCTGGTAATCACCATAATAAAGTGGGAAGGAGGTTTGTACCTTCTGGGGCAGAACGTGGACTGCCGGCAGAGCAGGCCCCATGAGGAGCTGTGGAGGGGACGAGCCCCACGGTTTCCCAGCTGGCTCAGGGCTCAGGCTCCGATCACCCCATGCTTTCTGGCATCGTGAAACACAGAGAGGTTGCCCGCTCTTGGGCCTGGAAGCTCAGCAGATCCCTGGGTGAGCTCAGTAGGGCTCAGCCCCTGCTCTTGGCACACCCCCAGGAGGACGATAGCACCTTCTCATGGGGATTGCGTTCTAAGCTGAGAACTAGATTTCCTTTTGTCTAATAGGAGGTCTCCAGTCCTGAGTTCAATCCTCAGAACCTCCAAACAAACAAACAAACAATAAAGGTAAAATAAGGTAGGGTAAAGGAAGGGGAGGGGTTTCTTGGCTAATGGTCAAGAGAGAACTGGAATGTTTGATTTCAGGTGAAGACTGTCCTTCTGCTCATACCTGCTCCGAAAATGGCCAACACCAACCTCTGTTTTCTCCTGTCAGCCTTTAAACCACGATAGATAGGACCGCTGTGCACCAAACAGCCGGAAGTGCCCCTCGCCCCTCCCCCGCCACCCTGCAGAAGGCTCCTAGACTCATAGGAGGGCCTCCTCAGGCCAAAGGACCCACGAGAGGAAGCTGAAGGGTGCGCATCTACCTTTCATTCATTTTCAGATTAACTGATGGTCTATCGGTCTATTGCAGAGACCCAACACGTGGTTCTTGACCCCTTTGGGGGTGGAATGACCCTTTCACAGGGGTCACATATCAGATATCCTACGTATCGGATATTTACATTATAATTCATAACAGTAGCAAAATTACAGTCATGAAGTAGCAACAAAAATAATTTTATGGTCGGGGGTCACCACGACATGAGAAACTGTATTAAAGGGTCGCAGCATTAGGAAGGTTGAGAACCATTGTTTTTGTTTGGTTGGTTGGTTGGTTGGTTTTTTTGAGATAAGTTTTCTCTGTGTAACTGCCCTGGATATCCTGGAACTCACTCTGTAAACCAGGCTGGCCTCGAACTCAGAGTCCCACCTGTCACTGCCCCCAGAGTGCAGGAATTAGAGGTGTGTGTCACCACAGCTTGGTACCAAACTACTTTCAAAGCATCTGTACCGCTGTACATTCCCATCAGCCTTGGATGAGGCAGGGCGAGCTGAGGCAGGGTTTCCTTGTTTGGAGTTTATTTGGGGTTTTGTGTTTGAGAAAAGGCCTTGCTGTCTCTTCCAGGCTGCCCTGGAACTCTCAATCCTCCTGCCTCAGTCTTCCCAGCTCTGGGGTTACAGAGTGCATCACCATGCCCTTGCTGAGGCCAAGTTTTCTTTGTAGAACTTTATTTAAGAAGTGGTCCCAGAGTAGCCGGGCGTTGGTGGCGCACGCCTTTAATCCCAGCACTCGGGAGGCAGAGGCAGGCGGATCTCTGTGAGTTCGAGGCCAGCCTGGGCTACCAAGTGAGCTCCAGGAAAGGCGCAAAGCTACACAGCGAAACCCTGTCTCGAAAAAACCAAAAAA
>CABHPP010106683.1:4010-23406 GCA_902168425.1 Peromyscus attwateri
TGTACAAAGCAAGCCCTGCTCTCTACACTCTGCAGGCTCTCAGGCCACTTAGCACAGGTCTCTGGTAACTACGCCACAGGACATTTCCCACAGTGTACTTGGCTGCCACTGACTTCATTAATACCCCAGAAGCGCTAGAAGAGTCTTAAAGTTCTTCAGAAAAAAAACCAAACCATTAAATAAAACTCAGTGATGTCCACTAGGCTCTACTCTAAGGGACAGACTTAGCCACCCCTTCTGCTGCTGCTGCTGTTGCTGTGGTGGTCCCTTCACATGCCCACTCTGCTCAGATTTGAAAAAGCAAAAGGAAAAGAAACTCCAACTCAGACCATTGTAAGAAGCAACTTTCTATTTAATTGTTCTGCACAGGGTTCGATTTGCTAAACCTTCCGTCTGGCAAGTAGACCTCAACAATCCTGGTTGTCCACAGCCCTGGCCTGCCTGGCTGGGTCTCCCGAGACCCAGTGGTGGTACCAGTGTGAGAGCTGCAGGGTACAGAGGACCACAGCTCTCTCCATCTTCAGCGAGTGTCCCATCTACCAGGTGACACTCCTGCAATCATCAGCATAGGAAAATAAATTACTTTTATTTGGATACTTTCAAAATAAGACACATCTATGAAAAATTAAAATTCGAACCCCAAAATTATCCTGCATATTGAAGGATGAGAAACATAAGAGCTGCTGAGCCTTTCTTGGAAGAGCCTCTGAAGAAATTGAGTTTTCCCAGTTTCTGTACGGGGCATTAGCCTACATCCCTTTCTTCTTCTGGGAAACAACCCTCCTAGGCTGCAGTGGACTTTGAGTCATGAGAGGAGGACTTGGTGTGTGTGCCGATGGTTCCGCGATGGGTCCCATTGCTGGGAATGGGTAGCCGGGTTCCATGGTCCACCTGGCTAGTTATTGGGAGGAGTCATGCCTTCTCAGGTGTCAATGAGCAGGCTCACCACTGAGCGGATTTTGCAGGCAAACCATCGCCTGAGGGGACAAAAGTATTGATAGTGGAATTGTTCAAACTCAGGGGTCTGGCGGATATCTCGGAAAAAGGCAATGTCAAGGTCAGACTCAGTGAGGATGATGAGGAGGAGGAGCAAAGCAAAGAGGAGCCCCATGGTCACAAGGAGCAAACGGAGGACACTTAAAACAAACTTATTCACCTGTTCTTGCTCTGGCCCGCCGTGCCCCTGGCACAGGGCCCTCAGCTCTCCCCCGAGGGCCTCCACCTCTGCCGCAGTCGGGGTGCTGGCCTCAGACTCCTTCTCCTCCTCAATGCTGCACGTGGCTCCGTTGATCTGCCGGGAAAGCAGCATCAACTCCAGGCTGTGCTCGGCCACCGGGGTGGGTAGCACGCTGTCTGCGGGGCTGTAGGCCTCGTCTGCGATCACAGCCACGCGTTCGTTGCTGTCTGCCCGGCTGCTTCTCACGTGAGGCAAGAAGGTGTCCCCATGGGAAGAGGACCGCACTGGGGTGGAGTGGGCACTGTCTCGTAGGGACTCCAGGCCTGGAGAGGTACAAAGCACAGGAATAAGCTTTGTGGGTCTCAACATGCTTGAATGCCTGGCGGCATCCACTCAGTTTGTCAGGTGCCTCTCCGATCGCTCCACGTTACAGAAGCAGTAGCTGTAGACGCCATACTTAAGACATCAAGAACAAGACAAAAAGTACCCGATGGGCATTTTTAAGTGTTTAAAAATTTCATTTGTATGTCTTTCCACAACTCCAGAAAGTAGTGGGGTGAGCAGTCACGTGGCTGGCTGTTCATGGCCAAGCTGTGGATGGAACCGAAGCCTGTGATTACGGTGTTGCTGATGGAATGCAGGTGCATGGGGTCTGTGGCCTGCACCTGCATTGGGTCTCAACCACCCAAGGACCTAGCGAGACGACTTGAAATTTAAGAGCCCCTGTCCCTTGAACCAGCACTCTTGATGTCTCTGTATTTCCTGAGTTCTCCCTGATGTCGCCACTGGCGCACAAGATAGGAATGCTTTCTGCATCACCGATGAAACAGAACCCTTGAAAAGCCCTGACGGTAGCATGATCCTGGCCTCTGCCCCACTTCCGTCTGTGCCCTCAGCACAGGCACATGACAGCCTCTAAAACGCCTGTCCCTTCACAAGGACATCTCTGACAGCCAGATCTCCCGAAGTATGACCAGCGTGGTTGCCAGCAGCCACTTCAGGGCAGATGTGTCTTGGCTTATGATTAATCCCTAAGCTGGGGGGGTGGGGAGGGGAGGCAAGACACTGACGTCAGAGGACAGCCAGTCAGAAGCCATGGTGTGCTGCATTGTTGGTGGCCTCAGTAAACAGGATAGTGGGGAGGTATATACATTCTAGTAGAGCGTCTGGCCACTAGAGCTGCTTGCCAAACACATCAATGTTCTGTTCAGAAGACCTCCCCTGTGAGGTCATTCCTTATCAGGCTCGTCAGAACAAGACAATTCAGCCAGTACGCCAGTACGCCATCTCCCCACATCTCCCTTCCTCCCCCCTCCATTTCTTTAAAACTTGTTCTTATGGGTTGATTTTTACCTTTTTTGTTACATATGGAATGTTGTATCTCATTCAAAATGTTACTGTATGTATTTAAATTATCCAGAAACATCACCATAAACTTTAGCACTGATTGTGGAATAACTTCCCACTTAAACAATTTGTCCTGGATTTTAAAATGAAATACACACTTTTGTTTCCCTTGTAAGTAGCATATAGAATATTAGGTTCCATTCTGGCATGTTCAAACATCATCTGTTTTTGTCGCTCTTCTTCCTTCACCCTAGCCCCTGCTCCCAGTACCCCCCCCCCCCACACCGTATCACCTTTTGCACTTCTGTAGCGTATTTGTTCTATTTCCTCAGAACGGTTTACCTCTTTTTCAGAGCCACCCTCGCTTGTATCCCATTTTGGCTTCAAACTCCCTGTAAAGTTAAAGTTGACCTTGAACTTCTGGTCCTCCTGCCTCCGCCATCCAAATGCTGGGATGGCAGGTGTGTGCTACCATGCTTGGTTTATACAGTGCTGGGGACTGAACCCAGAGCCTTGCGTGTTACCCAGGCATCCAGTTGAGCTATTCCCTAACCCCTCAAAACCTTCTCCCCCTCCATGGTCCCCTTTCTGTTTTCATGACCTACACTTATACCCACATATGTAAAGATTAAAAGTCAAGACTCTCCCTGGGGGTTGGGGATTTAGCTCAGTGGTAGAGTGCTTGCCTAGCAAGCGCAAGGCCCTGGGTTCCATCCTCAGCTTAAAAAAAAAAAAAAAACAACTCTCAAAACTCTCCCTGGGAGGAAATGTACAGTACTTTAACTGGGTTACCTCCCTCAATAATTTCCAGGCGTCTCCATTTTCTGCAAGTTTCATAATTTCAGAAAATGCATCTTCTGTTACTACAGCAGCCACCATTCACCCTGCCCTTCATCAGAGCCCTCAGTCTGGGGTGGGGGCGGGGAGGCCGGGGTTGGTGCTGGGGAAGGATGGGCTCAGTGGTACAGCAAGACAGGTGTAAATTACCTTGGAGGTGCTCTAGCTGATGCCTCTGTCCAGAGGTGGCTCCCAGTGGGCCTGGGGGGACAGCTGTTAGAACCCTACCCTGAAGCCGGGGTCCCATCTTCAGGATGCGTATGCTTAGGGGTCGAAGGCAGTGGTTAGTCAACCGGAGCTGGACGTGGACTCTGGTACGAATCTTAATTAGACTCTTCCCCATGGTGGCCCAGGAAGGCAGTTCCTTCTTCAGGGAAAACCAAGCAGGCAGGGGAGGTATGGAGATGAAACAGCCGGCCAGCTAGGGACAAGGACTCTTCACCAGTTCATGCCATGGCAGCTCCCTCTAGCTGTGCCTCCCACCTGCAGAGTGCTGGCCCTGGGAGCCTCATGTTAGGCTGAGCTGCGAGGAGGGAGAAGCTTGGAGAGGAGAGGCCATCCTTATCAGGGGCCTGGATTCAGTCAGAAGTGCTTACAGCCATAAAAAGCAATGCTTCCCAGCCTGAAGCTTGTTCTCTGAGGCCCCTGGACGGCCCAGGCTCTCAGGGAAAGGGAAACGGCCAACTAAAATTGTCCCAGAAAGCAGGCTATGAAGTCACACACAGGCTTTATCTAGGCCACAGGAACTGAGGTAGAGGTGGCTCTGGGACTGGGCTGTATCTGTCTGTCTCCACCCCCTACAGCGCACACAGCTAAGCTCCACATTCCGTCCCTCCATAGACAGAAGTGAGTGAAGGAAACTGCCATTCCTGAGTGTTCTCTGAGACCCAGGCCTCTGTTAATCTGGGCATAGTAGATATGAAGGCGAAACAAGCCACAGTCTTTTTTTTTTTTTTTTTTTTTAATGGTTTTTTCAAGACAGGGTTTCTCTGTGTGTAGCCTTGGCTGACCTGGAATTTGCTCTGTAGACCAGGCTGGCCTTGAACTCACAGAGATCCGCCTGCTTCTGCCTCCCGAGTACTGGGATTATATATAGGCATGCACCATCACCCAGCTTCACGGTCTTTGTTTTTAAAATATCCCTGTTCATGGGGATTTTGTGCTTCATTCAACCTGTAATGTCATGTTAATGTGGTTTTGGAATTTCCCTCCTGTTTTAAGAGATAGCACATGAAGTTTTTCTAGAAAAGCCATCGGACTTCTGTGATGTACCCTCTAGGGAAGGCCTTGGGCGTATGAACTAACTTCACACAGCCAGCCATTCCTTGGAGTTCTGCTCTTTAAAGGCCCTGGTCACATCCCTCATGGCCCTTCCCTGCCTAGTCAGCTGTGTTAGCAGATCCCTGCTCCATGCTTACAAGATGCCAGCGGGGAGGGGCTTCTCTAAAGTGCTCTACCTAGCTCACACTCACAATCCAAGCATTTGGGAGGCTGAGGCAGGAGGACTCCTGAAAGTCTGAGGCTAGCCTGGGCTACAAAGCGAAATTCTGTCACAAAACAAGAAGCAGCATTTCATGTACATTAGATTCCTTGCCATCCACAGAGCAGGCAGGGAGGATGCTCCTGTTTACAAATGAGCAACTAACTGCCTTGGTGGTGGCCGCCTCTCCTCGCTTCTCCTTGGAGCTCTGTACCAGTCTCAAGTGAATAGGTGAGATTCACGAGTCACATCCTAAAACCTAAATACAAACCAGAGACCCTCTCACATAATGATGCTCATTCTTACCTGGGCAGTTTTGTTTTTGAGGTGAGGTCTTAATATGTACTTCATGCTGGCTTTGAACTCAGGGTGATCCTCCTGCCTCAGCTTCCTGAATGCTGGGATTATAGGCATGTGCTTTCACGATCCTCTGACCTCTACCTGATCACATCAAGTTTCATGCTGGGGACTGAACACCCAGTTTATATTTCCACCCTTTGTGTAGATCATTCTCCCTGCCATTGGGCTCTTCCCCTAAGAGTCTGCTGTTGTCTCTAAAGCAAATGAGTCTCTTCTCAAGGTGGTTTGAAGGAGAATCTCCCCCCTCCCCCCAGTCTGGGGTATTTGAACACTTGGGCCCCAGTTGGTGATGTTGAGGTTTAGGAGGTATGGCCTTGCTGGAGAAGTATGCCACTGGGGGTCGGGATTCAAGGTTATGAGCAGATTATAAGCAGGTGTGCCCATTCTCTGCTCTGTGTGTGTGAGGACGGGAACTCCCAGTCCTGCTGTTGTGTCCATGCCTGCCTCTTGCTGTGCCTCCCTGCCATGACACACTATCCCTCTGGCACCAGAAGGCAGAATAAACTCCTTATGTATGTTGTTCAGGTCATGGTATTTTATCACAGCAGCAGAAAGTAACTAATCCCGTCCCCAAAGAGGAACTTGGCGCATCTCCAGGAGCCCAGACTCACCTTCCATGATGGAGATGTGAACAGCTCTTCTTCGCGTTCTAGGGACGCTGCTCAGCCGTGGGCCGTGGGTTATGGAGGGACAGCTGCGGCTAGGAACCATCCCTGCTCTGAGATTGAACAGAAAGAACCACTTCACCAGTGCACAGACAGACGGGGGTGTCCGGATATCTAACGAATGCTTTTGACCTGTGGCCCCTGGGTCTCAGACATTCTGCTTCAAACCCATTTCCTTTCACTGGCTACTCAGCCTTTCTAGGGTGTGGCAACAAGTGCCATGGTCTTGGGGGACAGGACTGTCAGGGAATAGAATCCTGGGATGAGACATGCTCCTGACATGTGTCTGAAGCCGGTTCTGGCCGTTTTCTTGGTTTCCAATAGGCTGCATAGAAGAGGCTGTGTCAAGGACAGGTAATAATTTCCTGTTCTCAGAAGTACAGGCTGGTGGGCTAATCCCAGCCCTCTTGGCGAGTCTATTGGGCTCGATGGGGGCAGGCTTCTAGAAATGCACAGCTTACGGATACACATGCAGGGACTGGGAGGTTACTGGAGGTTTTCTGTAATGGAGTAATCACAGCACAGCTCAGTGTTACTGTCCCGTCTTTCGTGTCTGGGATCCATGTTCAGGCGGGGGAGGGTTGAGCAGAGCTGCCGAGTGATGTGCTGTCTGTTGGCAGTGGCTTGTCTTCCCTCGTGTTGTGAAGGGTTGCATGCCTGTTCCTGTGTCCCGTGGACACAGCTTCCTTCCCTCTTCTGCCCTCTGCCTCCTCTTTGGGGATCTGTTTGGGCCCGAAGTTTCACAGAGCCCGGCTTGCTAGGTTCTTTGAGATTTGGGGACCTGAGCTGGAACTGGTTGAGGAGAAGTGCGCGACAGCCTACCTGTGGATTTCTGGTGGCTCCCGTTTGATCTTGGCACTTGACTCCATTACTTCCTTTGCAACCCGGCCGCTGGTAAATGGTAAAATAAACAGCAAGAAAGGAGACTGATCAGGTGCTCTGGCTTAGTCAAGAAATGGCAGCTGCCCTACCCATCCCCCAAGGCTTCGGTCACTGCAGAAGGCTTTCTTGGTGGGGCAAAGAGTTCTAGCATGCCATGACAGCTTAGCTTATCTCTTCGTCATTAGAGTCTCTGGGGTTCCCCTCCCCCACTTTTTTGAAACATGGTTTCTCTGTGTAGTCCTGGCTGTCCTGGAGCTCACTATCTTGACCAGGCTGGCCTTGAACTCAGAGATCCTCTTCCTCTGCCCCTGCTGGAATTAAAGGCACGCGCCACCCATGCTGGACTCCATTCTTTCTTTATTTATTTTTTTTCTCCAGCTCCATTCTTAATTAGGAAGGATTTCTCTTGTCTTATGAATCACCAGGTAAAAGCCCAAAACCCCCCAGAAAGGAGACACACAAAAAACAATTGTCATGGTTCTAATTTTGCTGCTGCTATTGTGATGGCTAACTCCTGGATTATGTTGCAATTGGAAATGACAAGTGTGTGAAAGAGAGGTGTCCCCCCCCCCCCGCCCCGGTCATGAAACTAAAAAACGCGAGCTCAGCTCATACTATACCCTCCCAGGAGGCTCCGAGCCATTAGACATCCTAAGTTATGTTTTAAGTTTAAATTACTGTGATTAAGAGATCTAGAAAACAAAAATGCCTCTAACCTATAAGCCCCACTTGCCCAAGGACAGATAGCTTCCAAGAATGCTGGAGGCTGTTCATATGAGATAAGAACCACCCATGTATTTTCATTTCTGTAAACAAGCTTGGTTGCCCCAACTGCACAGGATGTGCTTGATCACACTTAGGCAAGCAAGGGGTATATCATAGGCAGGAAGTATGTCAGGATGTATGCTGACTTCGTTCTGATTGGACGAAGGCAGGAAATATGTAGCCTAGTGGGTTTTGGTGTCATACTCTGGTAATCATGGGTATGGACCTGGTCAGTGTCCGTCATCCTGCCCAGTATTTAATAAAGCGTGCTTCAAATTTGGCTCAAAAGTTGTGGTAGTGGTCTTATTCTCACCCAGTGGGATTAACATGATGAGGGAAGAAGAGACCTACAGACAGACAGCTCGAGAAGAAGAGGGTAAAAGGCTCAGAGGAATTGGGAGGAAACCCGAGGCCCTGCTGAGAGCTCCGGGTTCTCTGTTCTCAAGGACAAGGCACACGGAGACTGTCCTCTAGAGAAAGGTCTGGAAAGAGATCTAGAATGGCTACTTACTGTCACTATTTACCTGTATCGGAACCGGCTCCCTTTAAAGAATAAATTGCTGCTGGACACTGTGCGAACTTGGCTTGACTTCTCCAGCCTACGGCAAAGCAGAGTTCAGGGTGACACATGGCTTAAGCCACCTCACGGGCCAACGAAGATGGGCAGGTAGCTCCCTGCAAAGGCTACTCGGAAACTTCCTTTCAGGTTCAGGAAACAGCCCTCGGTAGTCTGCACTGGAGTGCTGCCCACTAGGAGGAACTCTTAGCAACTGAGTGGCCACACGTGGATTTAGAAACAAGTGCTTGTCCCCAGGACACAGATCGAAAACAAAAGTATGAGGCCTCAGTTGCTTCCTTCTGTATGAGATTTGACAGAGAGAATGCTTCTGAATCCCCAGGGCAACGGGAGCTTAGTGGGAGCCAGCCCCTGTATGGGGGGGTGTCAGGGAACCCCATTCCTTCTGGGCTGCTGCTAAGCCCCAACAGCAGAAGTTTGTCTCTCAAATTTGCTTCTCTCTAGGTTCAGATAATTGACTAAACCTAGGGAAGATGGTAGCCAATAAAACAAAAAAAAAAAAAAAAAAAAAGCCCAAAACCAACCAAACAAAAAAAAAAAGCCCTGTCTTCTTGGCTTTCTCAATAGCAGGGAGACTCAAGCTTGCTAAAGTATCTCCCTAGTGTCCCTTTGGAAGGAAGCCCGCTCAGGGTAGAATGCACAATGCCTGTTCACTTCACCCTGGTGCTGGTATCAAGTGCACAGTGAGTATTAGGACTGAGAATGCCTTTCCAAGACACAGCTCTGGGGCTGTGGCCCTGGCAACAGGCAGGAGATCAGTTCTGCTGGCTGGAGTCAGCTCACTGAGGAGGAGCACTGTCTGTCACTGAGGAGAGCACTTCTGATTCTCTCAAACTCCTTCAGGACAGTAGAGGGAGCATCTGGCTTGTCAGGGCATTTGGTGATAGCAAGGGTCACCTTAACTGGAGTCTTATCACGCTCACATTGTTGCACTACACTTTTTTTCTTTTACACAGAGCCCCATGTAGCCCAGGCTATCCTGCCATGCACTTTGTAACTGAGTATAACCTTGAACTGATCGTTGTGCCTCCAGCTCCTGAGAGCTGGGATAACAGGCATTAGTTACCATGCTCTGTTTATGCAATGCAGAGTGTGGAACCCAGCACCCCTTGCTTGCAAGGTAAGCCCCCCAACAAATGAACTGCATCCCCAGCCCAGAGCATCTATTAAAACACACATCATAAATTTTGTTTTTAGGGGGCTGGAGAGATGGCTCAGAGGTTAAGAGCACTGGCTGTTCTTCCAGAGGTCCTGAGTTCAATTCCCAGCAACCACATGGTGGCTCACAACCATCTGTAATGAGATCTGGTGCCGCCTTCTGGTGTGTAGGCATATATGCAGGCAGAACTCTGTATACATAATAAATAAATATTTAAAAAGATGTTTTTAAACAAAACCAAGGGGTTTGGTGAACCGTTTCCTTGGTAACACCTCAGCCTCTCTCTGGTCCATTTCTTTGTGCTCTGATGCTTTTGCAGCCACTTTCTTACTCAGAGAGAACTGGATGCAGAGGCCTCTCAGACTCCTCCAAACTCCAGCAAGCAAAGTTACCTCTGGCTGGATCCTAGCTTCCCAGTAGCAAGCCCAGTGGCCACCACCTCCAGCTCTCCTCCAGCTCTGGGCCACACACTAGAAAGAGGACCCAGAATCTTCCCCAAGGCTGAGGTCTGAGGTCAGCATGCTGCTCTGGTTGTGCAGGGTCTTTCATGGAACTCTTGTCTTCTAGGCCTTCCAGGGCACCACAGAGGCAGTGGTTCAAACTGACACACTCATTGGGCTTTTCTGGCTTGGGCTCTACCGCTGCAACACCAGAACTAGTCGGCTGTTTCCTGTTTCTCGAGGTTGGCCTGCCTCTCCTCAGAAAACAGCTTTGTGACCCCATCTTTGATGCCAACAGTCCCTATCACATGTCCAACTCACTTGTAGAAGGCTTGATTCTCAATCCCACATTTCCAGAGGTGCTTGCAGGCTTCTGGGGTTGGAGCAAAATATGTGAGAATAATTTTTTTTTCCTGTAAAAAATTCCATAGAGAAACAGCTGAGGTGGGTGGAAAAGCCCAGGACCCTGTGTCCTGTGCTGCTGGGGGCCCTCAAGCAGCTGGCTAGCTAGAAGAGGGGTTCACATCAATGACCACCTCACACCTGGCAAACCTAACAGACAGAGCCCTTGGTGAGACGCTGAACGTCCACAGGCATTCTCTGTGGGAACCTCATTCGACTGTTTTCTCGAGGCAGGCCTCTCTTGAGTGGCTCCTCTGGGTACCACCGGCGTCTTCAGGCCTTCCCACCCTCACACACCCTCACCTTGCCTTAGCCGAGGAGGCGGATGGACTCCCCTGTCCAGACTCCTTACTCTTGGCTCCAGAAACGAGGGGCTGTTGCAGTGCCCCAGCCCTCCCTGAAGGGCAGGAAGCCAGCACTCACCTCTTTCTGACTTACATATAAATAGAAAGTCTTCCCTTCAAATTTCAGCTTGGTCACCTCATTCCTAGAAGCACAAAGAGAGGACAGGACGTGTCACCGGGCTGTGGGCTGCTCATTCACAGCTAAGTTGTAGATGCACAGCCCACCCGACTGGAAAGAGGCTCCAGGCACAGACACAATTTTAGCCAAAATTAGAACTGAGAACAAGACAGTAGCGCAGTGGCCTTAGAACAGGCATCGGGACAGTTCAACCCACAGTTTCCAGTCAATCACACTGTAATATTGGGGTGAGAGGATTTCGGGCTCATCAACAGTGGCTAGAAAAGGGGGAACACTTGCATGGAAAGTGAGTGCAGGGCCAGTGGGCCATTTCCGGATTTGATCCGTGACACAGGTGCATTGTCTGAAGGGACTGTCGAATATAAGGTGCCACGGGGAGCTGATGAGGCCAAAGTTGAAGGTAACAGCAAAGAATGAAATACAGTGCATCCAGGTTCTGAGGGAGCCGGGTCTTTCAGGTGACTGTGCCACCGGTTGGAAAATGCAGTTTAATGCAGACAGATGTCAAACAATCTCAAGGGAGGGTGGGGCAACATACCAAGAAGAGAGAACAGATTACATGGAACAGTCATGCAGCGTACTGACCAGGAAAGGGGCTTAGGGGTTATTGTAGAAAAATCCTTGAAGCCACCAGCCCAGTGAATGGCTGCAGTAAGAGAGGCAAACAGGATACTGGGGTACGTCACCCGTGGGACAGACACAAATCAGAAGAAGTGACATGGTTACTGTACATGGCGCAGCCTACACCTCACCTCCACACACTGCTTTCAGCCTTGGTCACAAAGCGGGGAAACTACCCGGGGGGACTTATTTGGATGTCCCTGAGAGCCACAAGACTAGGCCTCCCCATTGGCCACTCCGGTGTGCCCAACTCAGGGCCCGACACCCCACTGGAGTTTCTATTTTGCTGCCTGAGCCTCTAAGGAGTCTGATCATACACATCTGCCATCAGTAGGCTACTTCCTGTCACCTCTCGGGCGATTTCCTCAGGATCCCAGGAAGTAGCAAAGTTGCAGACGTAAGCAGGTACCTGGTTTATGGCCGTACAACAGCAGGGTAGAGGGATATGACTTGTTCTCACTGAGAAGTCACGGCTGGGTCACAGTGACAGTTTACAGCTTCCCACTACAGACTTGAACTGGTACAAGTCTCTCTGTGTCATCTCTGTTGACTGACCAACCATCAATCTTACACTCAGGTAGAATACAATAAGCATATAGCCTCCAGCAAGTGTGATAAAGAAAGAGTTTGCTTTTTGCTTTTTTTTTTTTTTCTTTGAGACAGGGTCTCCAAGAGTAGTCCTGGTTGTCCTAGAACTCTCTATGTAGACCAGCCTGGCCTTGACATGGCCTCCGATTCCTGAGAGCTGAGATTACAGGTGTGTGCCATCACACCTGGCCCAGGAGTTTGTTTTGAACATGAGGTTGGGTTTACATCTATGATTCTGAAGTTGAGACAAGAGATTTCCGGGGAGAGAGGTACATGGGAGAACGGAAAGTCGGGAGGTGGGGATCACTCAGGGACTTTGAGTGTCTAAGGAACACCAAATAACCCAGATATTCAGGCAGCAAAGGACCCACACAAGGGGAACTGTGGCCCAATCCTGTCCTCAGCCTTTTCTGAGAACCATTTTGTTGGCTGAGACGTCAAACCGTCACATCGTCACACAGAAAACAGTGAAAGGAGCCAACTTGAGGGAGCCCAGGACGCCATGATACCAACTGCCTTGTGAATGGGACCCGGCGCCACATGTCTGAGGAGTAGTTTGAGGATTAGTTAATCATATTGCCATCCTCCACAAGAGCAATCCGGATTGGGAAGATGTCTGGTGTCTATCAGCTGAGTAGGGCAGCAGGGGAAGAGATGCCTACAGCATCCTGAGAAGAAAACGCATGAGAAGCAACTCTACTCAGACCATACTTCACTCTTCCAGAGAAGGTAAAGGAAGCAAGAGAAGGACCAGGCTTCCCTGACCAAAGTTTCTTGGACCAAGGGAAGCCATGTAGCCAACCTGTTTGTCAGAAGAGCTAGCCAGCTTACACGCAGCAGGCTGAGGCCCAAATACAGAACTGAAATCACGGTGGGCTCAAACAACGTGCTCACTAGTCATACATGTGTCACCCTAGCTTTGGATTTTTAGAGCTGTGTGTTTAATATGGAGTACCTGTACAAGTTAGGAATCCAGCAAGGGCCCATGATAGAGGGGAGCGGAAGAGGCCTTGGGGTGGGTAGTAGACTATGTATGACATGAAAGTGTGTGTGGGGTTCTGGAAGTTAGAGTGGAGATTGAGATGGGAGATGGAGAGGGAGAAGAGTATGGGATAGGGTAACTAAAACTAAGCATGTATCAAAAAAACCCTCATGGAACATCACTACTTTGTAAACAAATTTTAAAATATACTTTTGTTAAAGGAGTCTGAACAGAAGTACCTTGTATGGGTGAACAATCCTTTCCCTAAAGACGTGGGCTATTAAATGAAAATCTTAGTGCCAGTGTAGGGTATCTTCCTACTAGCTGTTAGAGAAGCCCCTAGAAGCCTCAAAACATCACAGGATATTATTGTCATTGCTCTTGGTTGCCCACAATAGCCATATGGTAAGGCCCTATTGCTGAAGCTACGGCACACTTTGGTTGCAGAACAAAGAGAATTCAAGCTGGAATTGACCTAGAAACTTCCTTCTGGGTAGCATTCATAGTGCCAAAAGGTGGAAGAGCTACCAATGGACTTAGGTGGTGATGATGGACCCTCCAGCTCCAATACTAACCTGCCAGGCAGGATGTGCCCACTTGTGCCCAATAGTGGCATGCCTGTTAGGGCATAACCAACTGCTTTCTGATTAGATTTGAGGGCTGTTCCATAGGAATGCATGCCTGGTGCTGTGAACAGTCAGAAGCCCATGGCTGATGAGGTCACAGGCTGCCTGGTGCTGTAAACACAGTCAGAAGCCCATGGCTGATGAGGTCACAGGCTGCTTGGTGCTGTGAACACAGTCAAAAGCCCATGGCTGATGAGGTCATAGGCTGCCTGGTGCTGTAAACACAGTCAGAAGCCCATGGTTGATGAGGTCACAGGCTGCCTGGTGCTATAAACATAGTCAAGAGCCCATGGCCAATGAGGTCACAGGCTGCCTGGTGCTGTGAACACACTCAGAAGCCCATGGCTGCTGAGGTCACAGGCTCTGCTACTGTTGTTTGCTGGACAGACATGCTGTTTCCTGACTATGTTTATACCTTTAGGGCAGTGTCAATCTTGGGCAGTGAAGCTGCTTTTTTGCAGTGAGCAGTAGTTACTGCAGAGGTTCATAACTGCTCAGAGTGCAGAGGATCAGTGGCTGGGAGTGCTCAGCATTAAGTGCTTATTGGTATCCACCCTGCAAAGCTCAGGGGACATAATGAAAGAAAGAAGTGGGTATGTACGAGCCGAGGATGGGAGGATGCTGTGAGACGATTGAACTCATGAGTGCACATCACAAGACCCACACAAGATCAAACTGGCCAGTAGATGCTGTGAGACTATTGAACTCATGAGTGCACAGCACAAGACCCGCACAAGATCAAACTGGCCAGTAACTCCAGCTCAAACCAGGGAGGGGAACAGGAGAATCCAACACTAGCCGAGGACCTACGGCGACTGCTGGCTGCTGTGTGTGGCGACTGGGTAGGCTGCACGTGCAGGTAGTACTAACTGGACTATGGGTTATATTTAAAATGGGGGAGGGAGGCTGCTGGTGAGCTGGCTCAATAGATGATGCCAACCCTGATGACCTGAGTTCAATTCCAGGGCCCACATGGTGGAAGGAGAGAACAGACTCTGAAAAACTGTCCTTGGACATCACATGTGTGCTCTGGCATATGTCCTCACTATACAAAATAAACAAATGAAATAAAAAATTCATTAGCCAGGCAGTAGTGGTACATGCCTTTATTTCCTGTACTTGTAAGGCAGAGGGCAGGCAGATCTCTGAGTTGGAGGCCAGCCTGGTCTACAGAGTGAGTTCTAGAATAGTCAGGGCCACAGAGAGAAACCCTGTCTCAAAAAAAAAAAAAAAAAAAAAAAAAACGGTCAGCATGGTGGTGCACACCTTTAATCCCAGCACTTGGGAGGCAGAAGCAGGCAGATCTCTGAGTTTGAAGCCAGCCTGGTCTACACAGTAAATTCTACAACAGCCAAGGCTATGTAGAGAGATGCTGTCTCAAAAACAAACAAACAAACCAACAAACAAACAAAAACAACAACAAAAAAGGACATGAAGGGGGAGGGACGTGTTGCGGGAGGTCTTAGGGGAGTGGCAGAAGGGTTGGGGTCGATATTATCAAGATACATTGTATACACGTACAAAATTGTAAAAGTGTCAAAGAATAAAAATATTTTTAAGAAAAAAATTACAGGCTCTCAATTATGCAGAGTATTTTGGTGAGACTGACAGATGTTTGTATGGATGAGGCTGCAAACAGGTCCCAAGATATGCAAATGTCAGTCAATGCACAGAAGCCTGTGCCTAGTCATACAGACCCCGAACAAAGCAAGGAGGGGAAGCAATGTGGGTAGCCGCAGCCAAGGCAGTGGCTCCTGCATGCTGGATGTGGCAGGGGAGAGGGAAAAGGTGACTCTCAGAGGC
Source organism: Peromyscus attwateri (assembly GCA_902168425.1). Lineage (NCBI taxonomy): Eukaryota > Metazoa > Chordata > Mammalia > Rodentia > Cricetidae > Peromyscus > Peromyscus attwateri. Next base: position 19,205 of record CABHPP010106683.1, read on the forward strand.
CGAGGACACTTAGCCCTAAAGATGGAGATGCATGAGATGGCAGCCTCTGAACTCTTGCAGCCTGAGTGTCCACAGACAGGCTGTAAGGAGGATGTTTTGCATACTGTAGGTGGCATTTGTTCCAGGGTAATTGTCTACGAACCCCTCCTTTGTTAGGAGAGTAAGCAAGGGCTTTGGGCTATCTACTGAGATGTTTCTGGATGGCCTTAACTATGCTGGCAGTGGCCTGAGCAAGTGACGAACCCAAAGACTTAGTTCACTTGGGAACTTCTTGTCCCTTATGTTGGCTACAGTTGCAGGCTACCCTAGAAGTCACCCTCCAATACCCTTTCTGTCTGGAGAGGCTGTTGGCTCTCAGGGACACTCTTTGGAAAGAACAGGATTCCTAGGAAGAGACCACTACCTTGGTCAGTTACCATTCTCAACTCAAGGCTTTGGAGAAGGCTGCGAACCATAACTGCCCATCACAGACAAAGGACATGGGTACCACAGCCCCTCCCCAGTTAGTGATGCAGAAGGACCTGTTCTGGAGATGAAGACAGATACTCACCACTTAATGAAGTGGACCCTCTTGTTTCCTTGAAGAACAACAAACCCAAAAGGAGTGAAGGCCAGAAACGCAGCATTTCCTGACACATCCTGTAACAGAGAAAGACTTCTCACTGGACCATGGAGGTGCATGTAGAGAGGAGAAAGGGTGGTGGGAAAAACCTCAGATCCCAGCACTCTGGAGGTGGAGGCAGGAGGATCAGAGGCTCAAGGTTATCTTCAGCTACATAGTGAGCTCAAGATCAGTCTAGGCTGCATGAGAACCTTGTCTCAAAAACCACAGACAGACACCCAGGCTATTCATAGGAGAAGCAGGGTAACCTTTAGTAGATCACAAAGGGACACACAGGACATTTAACAGCACAAGACCATGGCTTTAGTTCCAGCCTTGCCGCTTGCCAGATGATCCTCAGAGCTCTCTGTATCTGGACAGTGGATGTGGTGATGATACCAGCCTCAGCAGGCCAAAGACAATGTTAAGGGCTTGTGTATTGCTGGTGGGATTTTAAAATGGTATGGTCACTTTGGGAAATAGTTGTTAAGTTTTTCCAAACAGTTAAGTAGAGAGTTACCACATAACCCAATCATTCCCCTTTTAGGTTATATGCCCAAGATAATTGGAACATGTCTATAGTTATATGAATGTTAATAGTGTAACTATTTATAGTAGCCAAACAATGTGAGCAATCCAATCCAGCTTGAAGAGTAAAATGTTCAGCAAAAAAGCAAGTGGTAGATGGTGGTACACTGGAATATTATTTAGCAGTGAAGAGGAAGGAGGTACTCACATATACAACACAACTGAACCTTCAAACACCATGTCAAGTGAAAGAAGCCAGTTACAAAAAACCATGTTGAATGGTTCTGTTTATACATAATGTTTGCAACAGGTAAACCCACAGACACAGAAAGTGTGTTGGTTGCCAAGGGCTGGAGGGAGAGGAAGTGAGCCAGTGACTGATAGTGGATATGAAGTTTCCTTTGGGCAGGGGAGGGAGGTCATAAAAATGTTCCAAATCAGATGGAGGTGGTGACTGAATACATTAAAAACCACTGGACTGCACATTTAAAAGAGTGAATTTTATAATAGGTGAAGTATGTGTGTGTGTGTGTGTGTGTGTGTGTGTGTGTGTGTGTGTGTGTGTGAACTGTTACTAATTGGGCCTGTAATCCTAGCTACTCCCAAGGTTGAGGCAAGGAAGATCCTAAATTAAACATCTGCCTAGGCTACAGAGTTGAATTCGAGGCCAGTCTGGGTAACTTAATTAGAAAAGAGGGTTGGGGTGCGATTCAGTGGTAGACTACTTGCCTAGCGTGTGCAAAGCCCTAGGTCCAGTCCCGAGTACCGCCCAAACAAGACAAGACAAAACTCTGCCCACAAAGGCAGGTTATCGTTGTCTCGGGACCTGTAATATCATGGGGTTCATACCTCAGGGAAGTTTAGATGAAGACACTGAGAAGCAGCAATTGGCTGAGTGGAACCTCTGGCCACCAGTCTGTCAGCACCAGGCTTGGGATTTCGTTAGCGAGTGACATGAAGAGGTATCAGAAAGCCTGGGGCCTGGAGCCCTCGAGTGCAGGAGTTCTGGGGGGAAGCGGCTGACTAATGGACACCCCAGCTTCCTCTGGACCAAGACATTGGGTGAGGAGCTGCTTTCAGGATAGATGAGTGAGGATGGAGATGGCTGGCAAACTTGACCACCAAGTGGTGGGGGAGTTCTGGTTCTTCTCACCCCGAGAGCTTGCCACCCTGGCAGAGATACTTAGCCTGACTAGCCTCTGAGGCAATGGATCCTCTGCAGGGCCAGTGAGCCTGGCCTCAGGGGAAAATGCATTTGCCCTAAAGCTGCCTCGTGGAGTCAGGTTTGCAAGTGTGGGCATCTGGGCCCGGGTATAAACTGGTTTCCCAACCTTTTGGACTAATGTTATCAGCATCCTTTCCTCAGGACAGGAGAGATCCAGACACTTGGCTGTAAGTACCGTGTCATTTAAACCACGGGCATAGCGAACAGCTTTTAAAGAGACACGGGCCTTGTTCCTTCTGCAGTCACATGGCTGGGCTTCCCCCTGCCTGTCACCAGTGCTTGGAGGGGATTCATGAGTACCAGGCATGGCACACAAGCATGGTTCCTGCCAGGAGGCAGCAGGTCTAATTTGGCTAACTTGGCATAAATGGGTTCAAGGCAAGTGGCATTTGTGGGGAGAATGCCTGAGGGAGGTAGCTAATCTTAGACAGAGGGTGGGCATTGGGAAGCTTTCTGTCCCTGTGCAGGGTGGACCCAAGGACAAGAGATGCAAGGGTAGAGACCTCGTTGTGTTTGCATGGTGTAGAACAGGCTACAGGCAGGTTTAGCAGATTCGGTGTAGGACAGCGATGTGGGTCAGGGGACAGCAGGCTATGGGGGGAAGCACATGTTTACAGGGATGAGCGAAGGCATGAAGAGACAGAGGAAGAAAGGGTATCTGATCAAGCCTTCCGAGACACAGGAAAAGGCCCTAGAAGGAAGAGCGGCCAGAGGGTTGGGAGGATCAGGCCTGGAGAGGGCGAGTATGTAACAGAGAAGCGGGGGGGGGGGGGGGGGGGGGGGGGGGGGGCTCTGCTTCCTCCACCCTTGCTAGTACATCAGCAATTGGGCAGAAAGGCCCCCGCCACAGGCCTGGTAGGTCAGGTCTGGCCGCACTGCATGACATGTCCTTTAATTTCTCCACATCTTAGCTAGGGCTGTTACCTCAGAAGTTCTGTGTGGCAGGTGGCCATATACACTAAGGGCTGTGTCAATATGAACACAGATGCTGAGGCTGTTGAAATCCTGGCAAAACCCTAACATTTGACTTTCTCTTATTTGATGCTGACAGTTAAGATTTCCTAGTTAGGAAGTGGGTGTGGGAAGCTAGACCAAAAAGGAAGTCTTGGAGCAGGAAGAGCTGGATGGTCATGGGCTTGAAGTGAGCAGAAGGGAAGGGGCCGGAAGTGAGAGCCAGTGAATGCCATTGCTCTGGCCACAGCAAAGGTGGCTGTGGCCACAGCAAAGGTTAGAGGTGGCTGCTGCCTGCCAGGCTGTACGATCTAGACACCCTCAAGTGGCCTCCCAGTGAGGCCAGGGGTGGAGCTGTGGGAATGGCCTCTCCTGACAGGACTGGCTGATGTGGAACAGTGAGTGTTTTATTTAGGATTTATATCACTGTGATAAATCACCATGACCAAAAGCAACTTGAAGAGGAAGTGGTTTATTTCAGCTTACGACTCTCAGGTCATACTCCATCACTGAGGGAATTCATTACAGGAACTCAAGGCAGGAACTGAGGCAGAAACCTCTGAGGAATGCTGCTTACTGATTTGTTCCCCATGGCTTGCTCAGCTTGCTTTCTTACACAACCTGGTACTACCCCCTCCCACATCAATCACTAATCAAGATAACACCCACAGACTTGTCTACAGGCCAATATTTCTTTATAAAATTCCTTTTTCCAGGTGTGTTTAGGTTTGTTCAAGTTGTCAAAAACCAAGCAGCACAGGCGGTGAACTTGGAATAAATCCTGGTGAGAAGCAATTAATTACCAGATATGGTGGCGCACACCTTTGATCTCAGCACTTGGGAGGCAGAAGCAGGCGGATCTCTGTGAGTTCAAGGCTAGCCTGGTCTACAAAGTGA